>JAHIAM010007419.1:0-42634 GCA_021605205.1 Aegilops longissima | reverse complement strand
GATCAGTACCGAATCTAAAATATGCACATGGGGATTTTCCTAATTGTTGTTTGTTGTTCCGCCTCATTTAAACTTGGTTTAAATAGTTAGTTTACTTTTTGCTTCACCTCTTGCCATGTTTAACAACATTTAATATTGTTGTGTGTAGATTAAACTAAATATGTCAATGTGGTGTTTTGTCCACTTAACTTGTAGTATTGTTTGTTGCACTTTGCCATGCCATGCTCATTAAACCGACATGCATCATACTTGTTTGTGCATCATGCCATGTTTATTCTTGTGCATTTATCATGTTGTTTGTTTCTTTCCTAAGTTGCTTCTCGGTTCCAGAATGTTATGTATTTGTGAGGATTCGCTCGACTACTCCCTGCTTCATCTTCTTCATGGACTCGCTCTTTCCTTGCGACTTCGTGCAAGATGATTCGTCAATTTGGATCTCATTACTATCATTGCTATGCTAGTTGCTTCGCTCTATCGCTATGCTGCGCTACCTATCTTTTTGTTCCTCAAGCCTCCCAAATTGCCATGTCAGCCTCTAACCTTTTGCACCCTTCCTAGCAAACCGTTGTTTGGCTATGTTACCGCTTGCTCAGCCCCTCTTATAGCGCTGTTAGTTGCAGGTGAAGATGAAGTTTGTTCCTTGTTGAACATGGAGATGTTGTTCTTTGTTGGAACATGTTTACTTGTTGGGATATCACAATATATCTTACTTAATTAATGCATCTATATACTTGGTAAAGGGTGGAAGGCTCGCCTTATGCCCGGTGTTTTGTTCCACTCTTGCCGCCCCTAGTTTCCGCTTATATCGGTATTATGTTCCTGGATTTTATGGCCCCTAACGCTGTCGGGTGATTTATGGGACCCTCGACAGTTCGCTTTGAATAAGACTCTCCAAAGAAGGCCCAACCTTGGTTTTACCATTTGCCTCACCACCACCTATACCCTTCCCTTGGGTCGGCCAACCCGAGGGTCATCTTTTATTTTAGCCCCCCGTTGCCGCTTTTCTAAGTGCCGGCTCGAACCGAGCTGAACCAAGGGCCACCTTGAGGCAACCCGAGGATTGGTTTTACTCAGAGCTAGTCTCATCCGTGTTGCCTCGAGAACGAGATATGTGCAGCTCCTATCGGGATTGTTTCAAGGCGATCGGGCGGCTTTGCTGGTCTTGTTTTATTACTCGTCGAATGTCTTGTAGCCGGATTCCGAGACTCGATCGGTCTTCCTGGGAGAAGGAATATCCTCGTTGATCGCGAGAGCTTATCATGGGTTGTTGGGACACCCCGCAGGTTTGAACTTTCGAGAGCCGTGTCTGCTGTTATGTGGCAGATGGGAATTTGTTAATATCCGTTGTAGTAAACTTGAAGCAAACTTTTTAAAATACACCAACCATGGTGTAACCGTGAGTGTCTCTTTTCGGGTTGATCGAGAGGAGAACACGGTTTCTTGGGTTATGTTTGACGAAGTAGGAGTTCGTGATCACTTCTTGATCATTACTAGTTGACGACTGCTCTTTGTTTCTCTTCTCGCCTCATTTCATGTATGTTAGCCACCATATCATGCTTAGTCGCTGCTGCAACCTCACCACTTTACCCCTTCCTTTTCCCATTAAGCTTTGCTAGTCTTGATACCCATGGTAATGGGATTGTCGAGTCCTCGTGGGTTCACTGGGATTACTACACCAACAGCCAGCAGTACAGGTTTATGATGATCATGACGCGAGAGCCGTGGTTTGCTTGCTTTGGAGTTCTTCTTCCGCTTCTTCTTCGATCAGGGGATAGGTTCCAGGTCGGCAGCCTGGGCTAGCAGGGTGGATATTGTTTGAGTTTCTGTTTATGTTTCATCCGTAGACGGATGTTGATCTTGTATATGATGTATTGTTGTATTCATGTGACATGATATGTTTTGGATGTATCCTCACTATTATGTAATGTTGATGTAATGATATCCACCTTGTAAAGCTGCTTCAAGATGCGCTTTCTATCCTTGGTGGGACCTTCGAGTTCCTTTTTTAGGATAGGGTCGATCTTGGGCGTGATAATGAGGGTACAACCTATCTCGGCTGCCATCCATAGGAGTGAGCATCATGTGTCCGATTTGTCGATGGCCCTGCAGCTTGTTGTGGCTGTCCATGTCGGGCATGCGATTCGATGCAAGGAACTGTTGAGTGGGGACTATAGCCCCTTCCGTGTATGCTTCCTTGTTGGAGCAGCTGCAGTGAGTCGGAAGACTGCAGGTCTCAAGATGCAGATAACGATAATGTTAAGAACGATATATCTCTTTAATCAAGAAATACACTAAGAGATCAACAGAAGGTACGAGAGTGGTCACACGCCCGTTGATCAAGACTAAATTGGGGTCACACGATTTTATTTTATTTTGGTATCGTCCGATCCACGCCGGATGGCTGGCCCTGTGGCTCTCCCACCGACACTGCTCGAATCTTCCCTCAAGAGCGAGCCGACTAACGGCAGAGAGCAGCTCCCGCTCAGTCTGTGGCCCTCGACTAAAACCCCGCCTCGCCCCACCAAGATCGCTGGTTGGCTACCTCTGCCAATCCACAAAGACTCCTCACATCCGATCCGCAAGGGCAGTGACTCTTCAACCCACCCAACTCTAAAAGATAGCCATCTAAGTGTCGCTCAAGGCTAACTTGCGCCCGCACCTTACTGCTAGACACCAGCCAACCGCAGCCTAGGAGCTCGGGCCAACCGAGGGTGTTGCTTCCCATTGGGAATCGATTGGCCTGTAATAAAAATTCAGACAACTCGACACCTAAATAAAGTGATTTGAGATGAGGGTGCGACCATCCTCGCGGCATGGTGAAGTAGGCAGGTCCACCGCCGAAGTCGGTGAGGGCTGGCGCATAAGTGCATGCATCGGGTGGCAGGGAAAGAGGATATCGCGACGGTCGACGGGTTACGCTGAAGCAGCGCCTCGACTGGACGGATCTGGGTTGAGTTGCCCGCGCCGTGAACAACGGCGGGGTGAATCGGCTGCATAGCTTCAGCGGCCGTTGCCGAGGCAGCACCAAGAGCACGGAGTAAGAGGCACACCACCCAAAGGCACGACGGCAAATGGACAGCATCTCCAGATTAGGGAGGAGGGCGCTGAAATTGGTACGGCGGGTGCCATGGAGGCGGGGCTGAGGTTTCATGCTCGGGAGAAGGGAGCTTCCGGGAGAAGGTGATTTGAGCCACGAGGTATGAATGGGGCAATGGGGGGAATTGGGAGGAGGAACCATGTCTTACTGGACACATTTGTCCTAAATGTGAGGGGAGTTACAGTTATACCCTTGCCTATAGGCTTCTGGCTTGGGTCTGTAATCGAGGGTTGGGGATAGTATAGTAACTTTGCTTCTCCCCAAATAGTGGGCGGGAGCGATTTCAAGCGAGGAGGGCGTGTTTTGAACTATAGTGGGCGCGAGCGATTTCCGCAAGTAGGAGAGCGTGTTTTGAAACAAGGCGAGCTATTTTTGGCGAGGAGAGCGTGTTTTGCCGACCATGGTTTATGAATTATTCAGCACATGTCATTTCGCCGAGGAGAAGGCGCGCTTTTGATGAAGTTACTAACCTACCTCGATGTACAACGGGCCAATTGATGCGGTCCCACATAGGACGGTAATTTTATGCCTCCCATTTATTTGCTCAAAGTAATTCCACCGAAAGAGAGGATGTTTAACGGTTCGCTCAAATTTTGGGAGAACGAGCATCCACGCTTACCTTACCAAGTCGATTCAGATCAAATTTTGAAATATTAGCTTGCCCTTCTTTTTAGATGGAGAGATGATGCTCGGGAGTAATGTGTTTTACATGCTCGCTGTTAGCGATTTACTATATGACAAATAGTTGACCCACTCAAAATGTGAATCAAACCCAAAATGAAATATCTCGATTCAATGAAATAGCCTGCTCAAGAGGTCAAAATAGTGAACTAAATCCAAAATTGAACACCTCAATCGAGTAGCATGTTGTACAAGATTATAGTACTCCATGAACATGTTGAAAGTCAAATTAATGAACTTGTTTGATATACGATATATCCGCTCATGTGTGGATTGCGTATAATATGTTCTCCAATTTAAATATTTGAATGAAAGTTTATATCGAAACATGGTTTATATCACTTTGATGCATAAAACGCGACCTCCGCCTCCCGATTCTGCTCTCTCTCTCTCTCTCTCTCTCGAAATCTTCAATTCTGTCGCACGATCCGACACAAAAACCTTGTTGGTCCCTCTCCCTTTCTCTCCATCTCTCTCTCTTGTGTGTGTGTGGGGTCTTTCTAGTTCGCATGCATATATACACCATCTATAGGTCTCTCTTGCACACTATGTATGATACTCTAGCTAGTCGGTTAGATATCTTGGGTGCACTCATCAGACGCACACAAATTCCTTGGCTCTTTGCCTGTGAATCTCTCTCACGCACCACTGGTCTGCCCTGAGCTCTCCCCCTCTCTCAAACTCTCCATCCACTGGTCACACATACATGCATATCTCACTGCACTGACAGGCCCATCTAAAACTCTATCTCTCCCTCTCTCTCTCTCCATCTCACACGCCACACACACACAATCTCATGCCCAGCTAGCCAAGTATGATGGTCTCTCACTCAATTGTAGGCACACGCAGCCCCCTATATGTATATGACTAGCTAATCTTAGTCTCCATCACAAACATGTGCATGGTCTATCTCGATTTCTCTCGGTCATTTTCTATCACAAGACGCACTCTCGATCTCCCACCCATATAGTCCCTCACGATCTCGACGGATCTCTATCACAAACACACCTCTCTCCCTCCCCATGCGCCCATGCCATCCATGTGTCCTCTCGACCTTTGTTCCTTGTTGGCCGGACTCTATTGGACATGTGCTGTGGGTGTCTCTCCGCTGCAAACAATCACACACTAGCTATCTTCGTATCTCCTCGCTTCTTTTCCATCTCGGAGATGCATGATATGTTCGATAAGAAACGAAAAACACACACTCTCTCTCTAATTTATCGCTTGTTGTCACTTTCTTTCACACACATACTTTTTGCACACTTACTCATTCTCCTTCACACGCACTTGATCTGTCTCGACCGAGGCACTCTCCTCGGTCCATAGCATATAGACTTATTGAAATATCAAACATCACAAAGTTTGACCATGTATCGTGGAGAAAAGAATTACATCTAGTACGGCAAACATATACCATTAGATTCACCATGAGATGTAGTTTTGTACGATGTATCTTTTGTGTTGTAGATATAAATAACATTTATGAAACCTGATCAAAGTTTCCAAAGTTTGACTTCTAAAAATTTACATGCACCGCATTATCAAGCGGATGGAATATCTCTTTCCCTCTTAGCTATTTGACGCACCACTCAGCCTTATCGGCTCCTCAATCTCTCTCAAACTTTATTGGTCAGTTTGGTTCATGGTCTCGAACCTCATGCCTTGATGGCCGCACGCTCGGTATGGACGTGAGATGTAAATATTTCTGCCTGCTGGCTTGTGTGGTGCGGAAGCTTGGTTCATGCCCGCCAGTGCAAAGCATCAAAGATCCCATCAATCAATCCATGCATCAATTATTTAATGCTAATATCCATCCATGTTGCTGTTAGCCTCGTGGCTACACGCACTCAGCACAGCCAAAGCGCTCAAAATCGGTCGCTCGGCCAAAGCACTTATGCGTCCGGAGTTCAGCTAGGCTAATTAAAGTGCAAGGAACCCAGTGCCAGAGGGCTTACTTTTTCACGGTATCAACCAAACAAGCGTGCATGAAATCCAGCCACAACCCTGCCAGCAAAAGATGCTCAGACGCAAGCCAAACTGGCCTTATATCTCCTCGGTTCACACATACACATTTTCGCCAGGCTATATATATAGAACCATCCAACACTCTCCACCCTTGTTCTCTCTCCATGTGACACGCACCCCTAAGTACCATAATCCTCACTCCATCATAGGTGCAAGCACTCCCTCCTAAGTATGATTATCTCTTACTAGCCATCAGAACACACGATTGTCTCCTTCCATCCATACGCCTATCTCGATATCTCTGG
The DNA here is from genome assembly GCA_021605205.1 of Aegilops longissima. Classification (NCBI taxonomy): domain Eukaryota; kingdom Viridiplantae; phylum Streptophyta; class Magnoliopsida; order Poales; family Poaceae; genus Aegilops; species Aegilops longissima. The sequence continues at coordinate 36,586 of JAHIAM010007419.1, read as the reverse complement.
GCATCTTCTATCACAAGACACACCTTGTCACCGATCTCCCACCCATGTAGTCCCATCACGATCTCCGTGGGATCTCTATAATAAACATACACTCTCTCCTCCCCATGTCTGCATTTTCTCCAGACGCCTCTCAACCTCTCTCCCTTGTTTGTCGACCTCTCTGGCCACGTGCTAGGGGTCTTGTTTCTCGTTCCAAACAACCACACACTATCTCCTCACCTTGCCTCCATTGTCAAGATGCATGTGTGATATGTTTGCATAAGACACGACGCTTTTTCTTCTATTTTTATCGTGTGTTGTCCATGTCTCTTTCACACACGCACACACACTTTTTTCACTCTCTCTCTCTCTCTCTCTCTCTAGTTAGGGACTCACACGCCCATAAGCATATGGATAGTTTTGAAAAGTCAAACCTCGTAAAAGTTTGACCAGGTATATGTGGAGAAAAACATTTACATCCTGAATGATCATTAGATTCATCACAACATGTACTTACTTCATACTATCATTTATCTTTGGTATTGTAGATATAAGTAATTTTTTATAAACTTGGTCAAAGTTTTAAAAGTTTGACTTAAAAAATGTTGAACTACATTATCGAATGGAGGGAGTAGCTCTTTTCTCTCTCTCGCTATCTCTCATGGGCCTCGCCTCACTCTAACTCTATACCGACGGATTATACGCCACCGTGTCAGCCAGATAGTTCCATATATTGTTTATTTAACTGTCAACCAATCCACATGCTGCCTTGTCACTGTGTTCTCAGATTCGCAGTGTTGGCCCATGTGGCAAGGGCTAAAATAAATAAACTAGAGGCCCATATGACACGCAGTGAAGTAAACAAAGTTGAAACCACTGGGTAGCATCCCGCACGCTAGTAAATTGAGGGTGCATTGAGGACAAACTTTGCGCTGAAGGACGACTCACAAGACACCACCACTCACAAGCGCGGCATGCACTGTATGACGACTCAAGACACCCAAAGACACAACACACACCAGACATCGGTACACGGCCCACCGCCGCTGAGATGGACGGCGAGGCAGCCAACAAGCGGAGGCGGCTCGAGCTAAAACCGCATCCGGCGAGCCTCGACTTCATCGCCAGCCTCCCCGATGACATGCTGCTCATCATAGGCCTCCTCCCCACCAAATCTGCCATGCGAACCGCCCGCCTTCCCGGCCAGTGGCGCCCGCGCCAAGGCCCCTCAACCTCACCGTCCGATAGCCTCTCGCGACGGGATTGCAAACGCATGGCCGCAGCCCAAGATCCTTTCATCGCACTCTGGCCAGCCAGACGCTTTGACATCCGTGATGTTCAAGACCAACCGCAAGGTCCAACCCAAGTTCGACAAGTGGTTCTTATCCTCGCCCTAGGTCGGCTCGAGGAGCTCAACTTTGAAGCCGACGACGTCGCCTTCGCAGCCGCCCGCTTCCCACTCACGCCAACGCTGCGCCGCTGCAGCTTCAGCCCTGCTATCTTCCCCAGATTAATGCCGCTACCTTCTTCTTCTCCTCAACTCAAGCAGCTCGACCTCTTCGACGTTGTCATCTCAAGAAGGCTATGGAGCACCTGTCGCAGCTGCATCAAGGCCGAGTACCTTCATCTTGAGCAGATCCACGGTTCATTAGCCTCCACATCGCCGATTTAATCTCCGATGGATTTATGTGTCTTGCTGGCCCCGCAACAAGACATCAATTGGGAAGAGATCACCCAGCTATTCCATGTTATGGTCATTGAGAATGCGCTTTCCTTGAGAGATTTCTTGTATCGGATCTAGAAGGCCCAACAAAAATCAGGGTCATTGACGCATCAAATTGACAGCGCAGTGTACTCATCCGCCAAATTCTCCTAACTCTTTATTGATCCGTAATCGCTCGTGCACATCACTCATCTTCTTCTCCGCCTTCTTGAAATTCACATTTTTAAATTTCTTCTTGATGTATTTACGATCGCCTTCCAAAATGATTCCCAAGCTTGACCCACCATGCGCACAAGGAAGATCTTAGCACTAAAATCTATCGCCCCAACTGACTCAAGTTGTTGATTCTTACATGCTTTCCGTGCATGGAGAAGCTTCTCATCAAGGTGAAACTTCTTTCCTATAAGTAAACGGAAATCACAACATAGCTCAATTTTTTCGTAATTTTCCCAAATTACGATGACAAGTGTAGTGTTCAAACTCGCATCTACGCATCGCACCGAAAGAAATGTTTTTAGTATTTTTTTCTCACGTGATCACCTGATCATTTTTATGCTATACTACTATAGTAGCCTAGGCTAGTCATAGTGGAAAGTAACTTAGACTACTCCAAGAACTCTATGGTTACCCCGAGAGCAAGTACTACCTCCGCCCTGGTTTACTCTTTCCAATTTTTAGTATTAAAATTGACCATAGATTTAATCGACAAAATTTTAATGCATGTCACTAAGAACTATATCGTTGGATTCAGATTTGAACATATTTCAAATGGTGTAATTTTTAGTGGCATGCATTGGCATTTTCTTAGGTAAACCTATGGTCAAAATTTTATACTAATATTAGGTAGAGTTTTCTCCGTCTCAAAATTCTTATCTTACATTTGTTTAGATATGGATGTATCTAACACTAAAATGTAACTAGATACATCCAGATTTAGACAAATTTAAGACAAGAGTTTTGGGACTGAGGGAGTACAAAAGTGGGCTATGTAGGCCAAAACATGTGCCAAATTCACTTATGATGCATTTGGCATCGATGCCCTCCATTGCTCACCGGTGCCCCAATCTGGATCACCTACTTTGCTCCGTGCCAAATTAACTCACGAATGAAAAAGCACATGGGAGAGAGAGAGGACTGAGGCAATAAAAAACACTTGTTTGGGAGAGTGAGAGGCTGGTGTAGTTGGTTTGATTGATTTGTTTATACATGTGGGTCTGTGTGCACAGCTGTGCTAACTCTCTCACATCACGAGAGCGGTGCCAAAATCTTTTGATTTGACATCGATCCGTATTATGTGGCATACTTTTATGTAAATATGGCATCGGCCACATAGTGGAAGGCAACAAATGCCCAACCTCTTCACGTGCTCCTAGTTAAATGGGAGGAAACAGAAGAGAGAGAGAGAGAGAGAGAGAGAGAGAGAGAGAAAATATCACTATCCAGCCAACCCTATCGTATGAGCTTAATGATCTTGGTACCTCTTGATGACACGGCAATCTTATGCAGCCAACTCCTCTAATATGTTCTCTTCTTTGCGATAAAAAAGACCCGAAAGTGAAAATGTGCTGCACTATAACAATCTCATCGAATGTGTTGATCTCCATCTTACGTAAATTGATTTGATCAATCGCCGAGGCAGCACATCTGAGATTAAATTGGCCAGGTTCTTTGTTCTTGAGGCAAGTGTGCTCAAGGTAATGAGGTTTGGTGTTCTTCGCGCAACAATGAATGGCATGTGATCACCGCAAGCGCCTAAGCTTCAAAATGACAAAGTCACCACAGAAGCTGAATTTGTTTTTGAAACATCAAGTGGCCGAGACTCGAAACTTATTTGCCCATTAGTGACTTGTCGTATGTGGATTTTAGTTTGTATGATAATGCTGCATCCACCTAAAGTAACGAAAGTTCTTACGTAAACTTCCTAGTAATTCTCTTCTTCGCTGCAGCATTACTCCTAACATTTGTAATATCAGTTTGAAACTTGTAATATTGCCGTGTCCTATTCCTGCATTTTCAAAATCCTACTTAATCAAACGGGTCCTGAGTTGGTGATGATGTTGTGCCTCCCATCTTTCACCAATAGCCGCCGATCTAGATATGACGATACAAACCAAGCTTCCATTTTTGCAAAATATGCCTGCACTTGTTCCCTATTTACAAACAACTCCTTGTCTCTCACAATCAGCCTTATCTCCTCCCCACCACATCTAGAAGGCCGTGGAAAAATCTGGCGATGACGTCAAGGAGCCGCCCACCTCCATCTTAGGTTCCTGCAATGCACGGCATCTACACACGGGAAATTATGTCAACAGTATTAGTTGTAAGCAGGCTAGCTTCTACAGCCATGATGATAGTGACTGCAGACGGTGAGGCTGATTATGGTATGCCAACACGGCGCTTATACTCAGTGTCATCTCCGCATGTGGTCTTGTCACTTCACCGTGAGGAGCAACACGTAATAATTTGACTAATCTAGTAGTAAAGGTTAGTACTCCTACTACTACATTGGTAGTACTACTACTAGTACTAGTAGCACCACCGTCTCGATTTAGGAGTACTACCACGCCCATCCTGGATTTTAGTATTTGACTAGCAATATCTAGTAATGCATGTCACAAAAATGTACTACCCTCTTTAAATAAATACATGGTGTTTTATTCCTATCGCGTAGAGAACTTAATGTTTTTTGCTAACTAGAGTACTAATAGGATTATATGCAATGAACTAAACACCGCATGTCATGATTGGTAGTCTCAAGTCATTGAAAGCATGCACGGCCGACATCTCTCATTGGTTGATATGTCACGTAAATAAGAAACAAGGAGGGAGTTAATGCACCGTGCCTAAGTATTTTGGGATTATTTGGTTTTCGAAGGTGACTTACACAACATTTTTGTTTACATGCATTAACATTTTATTAGTTAAATCAAAGGTCAAAATTTGGCGCAAAATGCAAAGGGACTAATAAACCAGAACATCAAACTTCTCTCGCTTGGCCCCAACTAGAGGTCCGTGAGATGACTATATCTGACCGCACAGAGGGGACGAGTTTCATTCACTTACGGTAACCGCTTTTGGGTGAATGACACATGGGCCTCAGGGGTGGCTGGCCCACCTATCATACAGCCAAAGGCAGGTGCAGAGGGCCAGCAGAGTACAAAACCCCACGCACTCACGCACGCCAACCAAGGGCAAGAGTGATCACCGAATCGCAAGATCAGCTTGACTAGAAGCTGCTAGACCCATGGAGGCGATGAGCGCGAGCATCACCGGTTGTGCTGATGGTCCACGACGCCGACCGCGGCTGCAAGACCGAGGAACGCCTCCTGTAGTATTTCTTGAGGCCGCCAGGTGAGGGGCCGCTTGACGACAGCTTGCTCTCCTTGTTCGACGAGGTCCTCGCCGGTTTCTCGACAAGTTCACCGTCACCAAGAAGCTTATGACGACTTTGACGTAAGCCTCCACCGACGTGCCTGTGCTCGCGATGCCCGCCACCTCAATGGCCACTATGGTGACAACCTCTTCAACGACCGGTGGCCCCGCGCACGCCGTCAGACCGGAGAATGTCCACTCGAGGTCGCCGCTCGCCAAGCAATACCGCATAGCAAGACACCATCAACATAATCACCCACGCTCAGGCGCAAATCGCCCACAAGGACTACTACATGAAAGAGGAGGACTATAAGACGATGGCCTTCTTGGACCGCAGGGCAACCTTGGACGACATTGTTCGTAAGCACGTTGAGCTCGCCGCCAACACCGCTGTTCTCACACGCCGGTTGGTGACCCAAGACTAGGGCGAGGATATCGTTGATGGATCCGTATGTATTTTTATCTTCCACAAATCCATGTAATAGTATATGATACTACAGTAATTATCTTACCTTTTGCATCAACTTCATAATTTTTGTAACGCATCTATGCATGAACGGCGCCTGTAACCAAACTTCATTACTCTAGGCAAAATCATTATTTTCTATCTATCGGTCGCGCCATGGAGCAGAACCAAATTTTACAAGTTACGAGTTCAAAGGAAAAGCCTGCCGTGTTCGCTGCCGCACCCCACATCGGTTGGTCCGCACGCCGCTTTAGCGGAATGCGGCAGGTTGCATTTTCACTTACAAGTGGGACCGCAGCTTGAGCAAACCGACTATCGGCAAACCCCCACCCCGCCCACCGCTGATGGCTGATAAAACAAGAGGGAGAAGAGATGGATGTAGCACGACTCCAAGAAAATTGGTGTCGAATGGGACTCGTGGGTGGCGCAGCCGCATCGCTAGACGTGAATGCTAGTTATGGCCCATGCCACCCCACTAAATCGAGCCTACATCGAGGTACGAGAACAAATTTCCTGCAGTCCGTGCTTAGCCCTCCTCTATCTCTCTTCTCAGCCAGCCAATGGACGGGCGGAGCCCATTGTCTTTTTTTCTCACATGCGCCCCACATGTCGCTGAAAACGCAAGAGGACCCAATCGAACTCGCACATCTTTCACCTCGACGGCCGGTGATGAAAAACAAATCCAATAAAGATCTTCGTGGCCGCTTTTGGAGTTACTCAAGAGTAGTAAGATTCTATTTACAGCTTAACCTAAGATGCACATCTCGTGGCTTCAACTACCACTCTATTTTCTTTCATGGCACGACCTGGATGCTGGATGTCCCACGGTCGGCAAAAGGAGGAAGAAACCAACCAAATCTTCTCAGTTGTGCTCTCAGATTAGACTAGTTGTGCTAACTTAAAAAATTTATTGTGTACTCCCTCCGTTCCAAAATACTTGACTTCCATTTTTCCAAAAATGGATGTACCTATATACTAAAACATGTCTAGATACATATATATTTTGACAAATAGAAGGCATGTATTGTGCAACGGAGGGAGTAGAATGGATGCAAGTTTTTGTATTGGGAAGAAGAGTACATCCATATATTGATAGAGCGCAATTTAGTAGATGTTCTATCACTTTTAGCTAGCACAGGCTAGAGATGAGATTAGTGCACTTGTTAATACTCCTACTAGAATAGAGGCTAGACATGAGACTAGATGCGAGGAAGCAACGCCTACTTTTAATTTACACTCAAGAAGAAAGAAGCATGCAAGATCGAGCCTCACAGATCAACAATGAATGCATTGAGAAGGCACTAATCCAACTTACAAGAGTAGTAAATGTATTCTTGTGGTTCTTGTTTTCTTTGGTCTTGCTTTTCTAGTCAAAATTATCGTTGAGTTCGTGCAAAACGGAGGTCCGCTTGGGGTCGTGGGCGTTGGAGTTGGACTTACAAGTGGGACCGCAGCTAAGGAAACCGACTATCGGAAAACCTCACCTCGCCTCGCCACGCCGATGGCTGAAGTTAGATAAACGACGAGGTTGAAGAGATTGCTCTAGCACGGACTCCAAGAAATAATATGGTGTCGATGGATGTCGTGGTGGTGGCGCAGCTTACTCCTCGGACGTGAATGCTTGTTCTGTCCCATGCCACCCTACTACTCCTACTACTTACTCCTACTATATAGTACTAGTATCGAGGATTCGAGGTGTTGGTTACGCATAATGAACACATTAACATATGGCTACAAGAAAACACCCGCCCGACGCCAAGCATGTGAAGCTAGTACAAATAGTGTACTACTATTGTTGATTGGCCTCATCCGATAACCTGTTGCAATGCACATACAATTATGTATTCGAAATATTTTTTGCCACGCCGCACCACACACCTCGTGAGAAGCGACTTTAAAGCCATTCATAAATTTAGTAAGTTTATCACAAGCATATCATTTTATTGCATACAACAGGTGATCAACCCACATCGACAACGAGGATACATTATAAATACTAAAGTTTTCACCACACAACAAATAACAAGCAATGAAATGAACTTCAACTCAACCATTCCTCGGTGTTGAACGCTTGCTTTGAACCACAAGTGATTCTCTCGACGGGCCATCCATTGTCGATCCGAGACCAACGCGGATCGATCATCCAGCCAAGCAGCCTACTATATTAGTACCAAGGTAGGGAACCACCCAAATGTCCGAGGTATAGACACAGCTTGTTTCTCATAAATGGTACTAGTAACGCTTGTGTCAACAGCAGCTTGATCGCTTTTCACCATCATCGGATAGTTTTGTCCAAGGAAGAGCGAAGTTTTCCAAGACTATCATTTCTATACCAGGAGAAGGAGTTGGCGCTTAGCACACTAGTATCCATCCCAATACCATGCAACGGGTGTTGGAACAGTTCCGAGAGTGCTACCATGGGAGACTACACCGCTTCCTTAGCAAGAACATCATTAGTGGGCTGTATACACACAAGAAGAGGTGATCCATCGGAATTAGCTGCCAGCGCCATAGAGTATATGGGCGCTGCTCGCCCTCATGCTCGTGATCATCACCATCATCATCTCCCTTGGTTATAAATTTTTCAAGTATAGGTGGTGGATGTTCACAGACCTTGGAAACACAAGAAGAAGGTTAATTAGTAAAGGGAAACTTGCTAACCCGCATGCATGTGGATGAAACAATTATAATTACGGTAGAAGACAAACGATCAAACTACGAGGATCCCATGTAAAAACAAAGTACACGAGTGGTGGCAGCAAACACAAGGCCCTCGTGATTGAATTGCATCACAAGACTCATCCGTACGTAAACTGATTTTTGAGCAATATCCATCGAGTCAAACCACCAAGGACGGCAACAAGCTTAGAAGATAGCAACAACTTCATAGTTGTTGTAATTCCAAGAGCGGCCGAACTCGACAAATTGCTATCTTCCGAGAAGACAGTCACCACGATCATATTTGAACATGCGCATAATACCGTGTGCTCAACCTCCGGCAGTCTCGCTGAGATTTTTGAAGTGGAACCCGTCACGAGTGTACACATTCACAAGTTCCCACTCGCAGTTGGACCCAATGTAAACAACCCAATCTCCATTTGCGCCTCGCCAAGCCTTTGCCCTCAAGCGATGGCATCTTAACATCATACGATTTATCAAGCGGCATCAACTTGCATGGGCGAGGCCTCTGTCGGCCGGGCGCCACCATCGTGGATCACGGCGAAGAAGATAGGGAGATCAAACCGCCCTTGAATCTTGGGTTCCTTGTAATGATGTTATTAGTTGAGTCGAGAATGGGCTTGAATGAACCTGCCATGCTAGCCGAGGTGATGACGTCAGATCGATCAATGAGTTCTCCACCACGCCATCTATCGATCGGGCAAGAATAACGGGTCAAGTCGCCTGTTCCTCCATGGAGAAGACGATCGAACAATGGCGTAAGAAAGGGTGAAGGGTCAAGGAAATGGAGGAGGGAGAGGAAGAGCGTATGCAAAGAAGCTACAAATCGAGAGGGAAAGGCGAAGAGTCGATGGACGGTTGCGAAGTTTGCCACTGCTCACGAAGAGGCGCCCGCCTACACGTCTGCTCGAAATACTCCTACTACTCGCCATTGCCTCACCGATATGTTGAACGGGATCACATGTCAACGTAAACATGGTGTGTAATTTCGCAAAATGCGATTCGCCGTGTTGGCCCGAGGTGCCGCATTAGTTATCGACCTTATTTTTTTTAATGGCGCGTCGATCAGTTTTGAAGCACGACTAATCGGCATCAGACGCAGAGAAATATAAAATACTCTACCACTACTCCACCTCCAAGATTAGTAGTATAAAAAGATATATAGGCGGAGCTTCAGCGCTTTTGCTAAGGGCTGCCCACTTGCTTCTCACACTACCACCCTCTCTCCATCTAAAAGACGGCCCTCTCCTTCCTCACCGGTGGTCACAGATCCACCGGGAATAAAAGGACGCAGCAGCGTTGACGACTCGCCGTCGGGCGAGCGAGGTCATGCAATCGACGACAAGGCCGCCCTTCAGCACCTAGCGCCTGCTGGATGGCCTTCGTCCCCAAGCTCGCTGTCAGAGGTGCGGAGGACGACGACCACGAGCGGCCACTTCACGACCTCGTGTATGCTACCTTTTTTTGAACCATAACCTTGTTCTATTGCCCCATCTGCCACGCCATTGCATGTGGATCTTTTTCCACTCCACCATCTTCCCCATTTGCTATCCTCTCGCTTCCGCTGGCCACGCAGACGAAAAACCATAATTTGCACTATTAAAGGAAACCCTACTTCATGCAGACTAATCCAAGTCTGGGTTGAATAAGGAAAGGAAGGAGACCTGTACGTCCAAGAGAGTAGGCATCGAACCCGATCTAGGTTGAAAAGAAGAAAATCAGTAGCTAAGGAACCAGTCTCGTCTCTTGGTCGAAGAAGGGTAGAAAGGCATGACAACGCAATAGAGAATGACCAGGTCGATTGGTTTGTTGTCCTCGTGATAGGAAAAAGGTGGCTAAAGAGAACAAAATGGGACGAATCCACATATGCTGCCCGGATATTTGTTGCTCGGGCAACCATACCTCCTCACCACTCAAGGTCTGCGGAGGTACATCGCATCGTGCGCCCATCCTAATGGGCCTCCCATGCTCTTATTGCCACTTTTTTGTCATTAGTATAACGCCAGAAGTCAAGTCAAGCAATGCTATCGCTAAAGTGATGCCACATTTAACTAATGCCGCCTCACCTAATGCCACCGATAAATTTAAGCAATGCAATTTAATGTCACCGATTATTTCAGTGGTTAGCTGTTGATTGTGGATGTATTAAAGATTTTTAGCTAAGGCATTCTAAGGATGTTGCATGTACCAAGATACCAACGATGAAACTTGTTACTACCTTCAGATTTTTGCACCGTTAATGCTTATAGATTACATACCTCACTTTCATGAGAGTTAATTTTTTGTACAATGTCACCAAAATGCCAAGGCGCTGATGTCATTTTATTTTGGTTAAACTGCATAGACAATTATGAAGACAAGGGAAAGGTCAAGAGGGCACCTCCTCCTCCAAATTGTTTTCTTGATTCGCTCGATCAATTTTTTATGTTTGATCGATTATCAAGATTGGGATAGTAATTTTAAGGTCCCCCGAGTTCAAAAATGATATTTACCTTGGAGGTACATGGTTTGCAAATTTTTTATATGTCATTCGTTAATAATGCTAGTTACCTTCAGACTTTTGTATTTGGTTTAATGCTCATGCACAGCTAGTATACCAATGTGAAACTTGTTACCTTTACATTTTGTATTGTTAATTTTATAGAAACCTTCCAAAGGCTAGAGTTTATTGAAATCTGTTCAAGAAAACCATTGTACTATACCCCGTAATAAACTAACTACTCTATCGTTGCACTAGCCACGGATTAGTGTATATTTGTAGTATTCGATTGGTGTTGCATTAGCGTATGGACATAAATAAAGTGTGGCAAGCTTTCCAAGATATGTGCTCAAGAAAACTACTACCTGTTTTTCTAAATACTAGACGCTTGGGTACTTTAAATTGAACCGCTAAAACGTTTTATATTAAGGAACAAAGGTGTAGAGTTCACTCAATTATCCCTTAAAGCTAGTCACACCTTTGTTAAAATTAATGTTCATTATGTTATCGGAGGAGGTCTCATGTTTGTCTCTAATGCATTTCGACTACATACCGACATCATGATGTAATGTTAAGTCATTTCCTTTTGCACAAAGGTCACTGAATTGTCAAGGCGGTGATGGCATTTTATTTTAGTAGAACTGCACAAAATTTTCTTAAAAGAAGAGGAAAGGTCAGAATGGCTCAGCTTTTCGTAAAAACTATTTATGCCTCGTTGCTTTATTTATTCCTCCAAACAGGTGGTTAGAAACAGTCTTGCTACCTTTTCCCATTAAGAAATTGGAATGCTTATATTTGTGAGTCTATGCTTCAACTAGTGCCACTTTTAGAGTAATCACACTTTCAATATCTATGCAAACAGGGATGCTCGATTTTAGTGGAACTTCACAAAAAGTCCAACCGTTCAACATTAGGAGCATGTATTTTTCCAAACCTTTATATCCAATTGGTGGCACTATGAGCTATTCATTACGAAGGTACATGGTTTGCTACTATCTTGCTACTTTTTGTACTGTCATTAGATAGTAATACTAGTGGTTTGTATGTGAATTTATTAAGGTGGTGGACCTACATTGAGGTGCAGGACAGGATTCAATGATTGATGCTCAATTTTGGTTGTATCGATTTCACCTCTTCCATCATCGCGTAACATGGATATCCTTGGTCCGATGAAGAATATGCGCTTATATTTCTGCTCCGAACCAGCAAATCAATTCAGATGAAATTGTCCAGGCAAAACATAATCAGATCGATTGTCCAAAGGCGTAACAAGACAGATGCTAAGCGGAAGAGACATGTTTAAACCGAAAATACAAGGTGTGGTATATGTTTACTAGATGCTTGATATTTGTGCATGTAGATGTCTTCCTGCTAATATTTGGCAAACAAACAAAGTGTCTGCAATTTTGGTTGAACTGCACAAAGAATAGTATAGTCATCGCATGCAAGTGCCATTTGAAAATAGACACGTAAAGATTGGATAGTCACTTCATGGACTGCAGTAAAAGTAGTACTATACTATTTATTGGCCAACACTAGGTTCTTCATTGCTTTGGTCTGATTATACAATGGGCATCATTTTGCCTAAGTTAAAGTTTGTATTCAAAATAGTCTCGAGGTATGATCGAGAGAAGACCAACTCATATTGCAAAGGATGTTCCTCCAACATGTGTGGTTCATTCTCATGGTTCCAGCTTGTTGGTGAAACCACTTACGCTTGCAAGAGGAATTGTAGACTTCACAAACAAATTTGTCTTTCAACAGATCAATGTTGGCCAAGAGAAGCATCCATGTTAGTAGGAAGAACAGATGTTTTTTCTAGATCTTTGCTTTTGGAGCTACATATTTGTATATGATCCGTGAATCATTGAGATGCACTAGCATGTTGATCTTATGTATGGGAATCGCATTAGTTAGTTTTAGTTACGACGCAAGATCCAAGTGGCTGATCTTTGCTTTTGGAGCTACATATTTGTATATGATCTGTGAATCATTGAGATGCATTAATGTTATTTATTTCGTTCGCCGTTGTTTACAAGTTACCGATCGATCACTAGCTAGCCTACAAATGCGCCTCCAGATAGTTTTATTTATGACGAAGATGCGGTGGCAGTTTTTGAATAAAAATGCCTACCTCAAGAAACCGACAAGCTACACTATCGATCCTACATGATAAAAATGCCTACCTCTCAAGAAACCGACAAGTTACACTATCGATCCTACACGGATAAATAGCGGATCATGCACGCATTACCTCCTTTCCGGGTTTGCAGGGCTCAATTCAAGAAACGACCTACCGATCCTACACTTAATAAATAGCGGATCACACACGCATTAGTACCTCCTTTCCGGTTTGCAGGGCTTAATTCAAACCTCTCACCAACCAAGGTACTCCTCCGTCCGGTTTATTAGTCCCGGAGCAAAGCAGCAAGACCAAGGCATGGCAATAATTAACGGCATGCGAAGTTTAAGCCTAATTAATTCCAGCGATTTATGGCTATATATGCGTTCTCGGCCGCGACTCATTGCATGTCGCGTCACAGTAGTACCGCGAAGCCGAGTGCATGCATGCAGCCGCCGTAATTAAGGCAGCTAATCGATGCGAAAAAGATACGCTTTAATTGTTGCGGCTTTTTAAATCCATGGAATCATTATTGACAAGGAGGGAGATGATTCGAGTGCACTCGCTTGATCGCTATGCCGGGCGCAAGCGACCTGCAGACGGACGGACGGCATAGTCATAATTTCAGTTTCTAGTTTTCCACGGCAAGTCGGGCGCTTAAGCCATTAATGCATTGAATTCGATGACCATCGCTACCTTCCGCCTATAAGTACTGCTTCCGCCTTCTCGTGCCACCGTGACCCAACTCGCCATATCCTCATAAGACCCCACTGCCCGATGTCGCCGCTGGTCCCGCCATGCCCCCCGCCCGTCTGTAGTAGGCGACACCGAGGCGGTCACCACTGAACTAGTGTTCGGTTTTCACCGAAAGGCGATGGAGGGAGGAGGCATTCTATTTTCTTTAGATGGCAATGCGGAGATCGAGGAGTTGTTGAGCGAACCGCATGGCGGAGGAGCAGGAGTTGTTGAGCGTGACCGCTCGGGCGGAGGAGCAGCGATCGCCGATTTGCGCCCAGCTGACATGGAGCAGCAGCGATCGACGCCTCGAAGTCGCGAGCAGAGCGCCTGAATCGGGCCGACTACATGGAGGCCAGCGCCGCAAAGAGCCCTCGAGGCTGTCGGCATGCACGCTGTCATGACGCCGATTTTTACTACCATCTCGCAAGTGGGTTTCCGCCAGCCAAGCCGGTTTGTGACCACGCCAGCATGGAAAGGGCCAACACGCTGCGAAAGCAACGCTACTTCTATCGCACCTCTTGCAAGTCCGAGGTGAGGCGACGACGCCGTGCCGGGCGCTAGCGGTACCACGATGGCGGCCGCATCGCCTAGTTAGCTAAGAGTGTTAGTACTTGTACGCTACTAGAGTATTAGTGGGAGTAGATAGTTAACTTGGCTATGATGGTTGTCAACGGAAGTTCAATACTCTATATGTGGATCGCACTACATTTTGCTCAATGTTGAACTTTCCGCTTGAACGTATGGAATGGGTTGTTATTTTTAAATGGGTTGTATTTGTCCTCCACAGGTTTAGAGGCTGACTTGTGGGCCTAGTGTTGTTGACGCAGACACAATCGGAGATGATTGTACGCCGAGAGGATGATGCAGGACCCGCCAAGGTCATGGCAAGACACAGCAAGTGCCTCCTTATTTCAAGCCAATAAAAACATGGCTCCTCCTAGTGGATTTCTCGACATCCGGGTCCCATGCCATTGTCAACATAGTCAATAAATGAGAGATTGCACAACGAGCAAATGACACCAGGGCCCAGAGTCGCCTTAGTTATTTTTGTTTTGGGTTAATTTGATAAATGCCACTCCAAATCTGGTGTATCCGAGAAATGCCACCGCAATTTCCAAACTTTGAAAATGCCATTTCATGCCATTTCTAGTGGCATTTTTCAAGTCCTGAGTGGCGTCAAGTTTACAAACCACAAGTATGCTTTTCAAAGTTTGCAAAATTGCAGTGGCATTTTTCAAAGTTTGGAAATTGCAGTGGCATTTTTATGAATCGCCATAATTGGAGTGGCATTTATCTAATTTGTTTTTGAGACGGAAGCAGGTGTCAATTGACTGCAAGGGACACTCCGCCTGCCTAGACAGCCTTTTCTTTTATGTTTACCATGCACCAGCCCAAGAGTTTTTTTTTCTTTCTAAAATGGCTAGCCCAGTTTTTTTGTGATTTCTCAAGTAAGTCGCTTATCAGGCCTGTTGGGCTGCAAATCTTTCAAGACGAGGAGAGCTTCATTCGGCTGGCCGAGAAAATGGCCTATCAGTAATGAGAAATGGGCTGTACATTTTTAAAACACATCAAACCGGCAATTAGTTTCAAATATCTTTTTTCATTTCGAGATTTTAAATTGCATTGATTTTTATGCGTGGAAAATTTATTGATTTTATATTGATATACATTTATTTTTTAAATCAGTCCTGAATGTGACTCAAATTTCGGATTAAAAACAGTTCAAACCGCACCGATATATGCAAAATTTCAGATAATTTTTACTCGTGGCCACAATATGGGTTGTAATGCTAACAAAAGAATATGGGCTCCAAAAACCGTAAGAATTAGCAAATGGGCTGTAAATTATTTAAAATAATTGCAGATGGGCTGTATGTTGTTTTCCACAGATTTGAGGCTTTCCAGAGATGGTATGTATACTCGTTGATGTCCATCCAACGGCCGTCGTGCTTCTTCAATCTCGCTTTCCTGCTCCAGCCGGCCAAACAAGCGCCGACGGACTGCTCGCTCCTCCTCCCCACGGCCGGCTGGTTGCCACACAGCCTCACCGCCCCAATCAGATTCCCATCGCTGGCCTAGCCATCCTCGTACTCACCTCACCTATCGTTATTCTCCGGCGACGGCAGATTTAACCAAGAACCTCAGACAACAGATTCTCCGCTGGGAAACAACTGCCAAGTCTTCCCCGCCTCCATGTCATTCCTTCTAGGCTCGCCGCCCACCACCCTCGGTGCTCTCGGGTGGAGGGTCAACGTGGTCAACGAATCGACATGCATCTAAAGTGGATCAGACGTTGAGAGGCTCGATACTGGTCCAGCCGCACGCAAGGACATGCCTCCTTATTACGCCGCAAAATAATGATTCCTCCACCGACACCGGGACCCACCGAAGGGCCTCTCAGATTTCACAAAAAACGCTACTAATGCTGATAGCTCGACCCACTAGCTATATCTTTGCACGCAAGGAAGTGCCTCCTTATTACGCACAAAAAATGAATACTCCCCGCTAGCCGGGACCCAAGATAGTAGGCCTACTAAGTTGACGGGACGAAGGGCTTTGTCAACTTAGTCAATATGCACGATTCTAGCTCGACCGACCGCACGATGTCCATCCAACGGTCGAGTGCTTCTTCAACCTCTCGGTCTTCTTGCTCCACCGCCTAAAGCAGCGCCGGTCGCATCACTTACTCCTGCCTCTCCGGTCGGGTCAGGTGCTGCCGTGAAGGCCTCACCGCCCATACTACTCCCACCGCCGGCCAGTGCCATCCTCCACTCCACTCACCCACACCCCTCGTTATTCTCGGGCGACGGCAAGGCAACCGAACCAAGGAACCTCGTGATTCTCTCCGCAGGGCATCCATCGTCGCTGTTTTCCCGGCTCCGCCGCCCCTTCCTAGGCTCGCTGCCGCCCACCGCCATGGTGCTCTTTATGGTGGGTCAATGTGGTCAACGATCAATTCCATCGAAGAATATCAGACGTGGAGAGGCCGACACCGGTCCACGGCAGCCGCAAGGAAGTGCCTCCTTATTACGCTGAAAATAATTATTCCTCCACCGACAGCAGGGACCCACCAGACGCACCACCAAGATTTCGCGAAAAACATTTGCCCCTCGACTGCTGGGATTCCACCCAACGGGCCACCGATTTCGAAAAAACGCTCCCCTGTCACACTGACCCACCGGAAGTGCCTCCTTATTACGCACAAAAAATGAATACCCCTCGCTAGCCGGGACCCACCTTGGTGGAGGCTGACTTAGGCCTACTTAAGTTGACGGAGACGGAGGGCTTTGTCAACTTAGTCAATATAAACGATTCTAGCTCCAAAGGATCGACGATGTCCATCCAACGGCCGTAGTGCTTCTTCAACCTCCGTCTTTTGCTCCAAATTACCAAAGCAGCGCCGGTCGTGCCGCATGCTCCCGCCTCCCGTGGGCCGGATGTGCCGCTGAGGCCTCACCGCCTCTACTATTCCACCGCTGGGTCAGCCCTCGCGGCGACGGCAGCCTCACACCGCAGCCAACCAAAGAACCTCAGATTCTCTCTCCGCTGGCTTCCACTGTCCGCCTTCCTCGGCTCCGCCTTCCCGGCTCTGCCGCCCACTTCCTAGGCCTCGCTGCCGCCCATCGCCTCGGTGTTTCGGCGCTGCATGGTCAACGTGGTTAAGGAACGACTTCCATCGGACGTGGACTATACATGGAGAGGCTGATAGTCGGGTCCACGGCCGCAGCAAGGAAGTGCCTCCTTATTACGCTGAAAATAATGATTCTCCACCGACAGCTGGGACCCACCGACGGGCCACCGATTTCGCGAAAAAACGCTTCCTCGACGCCGGGACCCACTAGCTACATCTTCGCACGCAAGGAAGTGCGTCCGCAAAAAACGATTCACCCTCGATCGCTGGGACCCACCAAGCTACTCTTGAGCATCGCGTTGGATTTCCCAAAGAGGAGAGGATGATGCAGCAAAGTAGCATAAGTATTTCCTCAGCTTTTGAGAACCAAGGTATCAATCCAAGAGGAGGCTACACGCAAGTCCCTAGTACCTACACAAAAACAATAGCTCCTCGCAACCAACGCGATTAGGGGTTGTCATTCCCTTCACGGTCACTTATGAGAGTGAGATCTGATAGAGATGATAGATAATATTTTTGGTATTTTTGGGTATAGAGATGCAAAGTGAAAAGTAAAAGGCAAAGTAAAAAAGCAAAGCAATAATAAAGTGGTGGAGATTGATATGATGAGAATAGACCCGGGGGCCATAGATTTCACTAGTGGCTTCTCTCAAGAGCATAAGTTTTCTATGGTGGGTGAACAAACTACTGTTGAGCAATTGACAGAATTGAGCATAGTTATGAGAATATCTAGGTATGATCATGTATATAGGCATCACGTCCGAAACAAGTAGACCGACTCATGCCTGCATCTACTACTATTACTCCACTCATCGACCGCTATCCAACATGCATCTAGAGTATTAAGTTAAAACAAAGTAACGCTTTTAAGCAAGATGACATGATGTAGAGGGTAGTTTCATGCAATATGATAAAACCCCATCTTGTTATCCTCGATGGCAACAATAAATACGTGTTTTGCTGCCCCTTCACACATCGAAAGGACACCGCAAGATTGAACCCAAAGCTAAGCAATTCTCCCATTGCAAGAAAACCAATCTAGTAGGCCAAACCAAACTGATAATTCAAGAGACTTGCAAAGATAACCAATCATACATAAAATAATTCAGAGAAGATTCAAATATTGTTCATAGATAAACTTGATCATAAACCCACCGTCGGTGTCAAACCGCGGATCTCGGTAGGGGGTCCCAATCTGCATCTAGGCGGATGGTAACAGAGACAAGGGACACGACAGTTTTACCCAGGTTCGCCCTCTCGATGGAGGTAAAACCCTACTCCTCGCTTGATTAATATTGATGATATGGGTAGTACAAGAGTGGATCTACCACGAGACCGAGAGGCTAAACCCTAGAAGCTAGCCTATGGAATGATTGTTGTTCGTCCTACGGACTAAAACCCTCCGGTTTATATAGACACCGGATAGGGTTAGGGTTACACAGAGTCGGTTACAATGGTAGGAGATCTACATATCCGTATCGCCAAGCTTGCCTTCCACACCAAGGAAAGTCCCATCCGGACACGGGACGAAGTCTTCAATCTTGTATCTTCATAGTCCAGGAGTCCGGCCAACGGTGATAGTTCGCTATCCAGACACCCCAATCCAGACTCCTTAGTAGCCCCTCGAACCAGCTTCAATGACGATTTAGTCCGGGCGTGTATATTGTCTTCGGCATTGCAAGGCGTTCTCCTCCAATACTTCATAGAAGATTTTGATCACAAGGATAGTGTCCGCTCTACAAAACAAGTTCCACATACCATCAGAGAGAGAATAACCTTGCACAGATCTCGCTGATGTATTCCACGGCGTGACATCACACCACGGCCGTGCTTTTATACTAATCGCTTTTACAGTTCCACCTCAGCTGAAGCGAGGCGGTTTCTTGGCACGCCTTATCAAAGCGGAGATCGTGCCCCTTATTCCGGATTCTCATCAATACGGGCGTAGAATTCCGGGCCGTGTTCTGCTGGCACGCCTCCATCGGGCGTAGTCCCGAACGGTCACGGGAGGGCTCTTGGTATTCAACCTCTTTATAACGAGACCAAGGCCCGCCTTTATTTCAATCTCAATCGAATCCGCCTCGCGCCCTCGGTTAAGTCCGACACATTGCTTGTGATCCGAAGAATGTTGGTACATCTCACGGGCGCTATGCCCATAAGATGTTGAAGAGCTTGTGGTCCTCCGAATTGAACTCCCACAGTGGAGGGGCGACGCTTGCACGGATAGTCAAGTAAGTAGTCCTATACCCGACATGCTATCCGTGATATTTATCATACACTTGTTCTTAAAAGAGCTATCCTTAAACAGGAGGGATAGCAAAAGCAAAGCTGATCAGTGTCCGCCTCGAGGCCACGCCGGATCCTCAGATAACTAAGATGTTAGAGGCTGTGCCTTTGAAGAAGGCGGGGGGGGAAGAAGGGAGCTACTACCTCCGTGAAGGAGGCTATCAAGAAAGGGGGATCGAGAATCCTCCTCCAAGGGGAGAAGAGGACCGCTCAAGATCCGAGACCAAAGCCTCAAGCGGGGAAGAAATTCACCAGAGGGTCCTCATGGCGGAGATGCCCCACCGCATTGTTTCCCAAGAAGATCAGCCTCCAGAAGCGGTAAGTAAAGGGGCGTTTTTAAAAGAGAGACATCCCTGCTTTTATTTCTGAAGGTAACCGAAAGTTTACCTTGTAGTTCGGATCTCAGCCCTTCACAGCAGTAACTCGCCTTCGGGATCTTGATCCGAGATGATGGAGAGCGAAACGCCCGCCTGCCGCATCATATGCGAGGTGGACGACTCGAGGTGTCGCCGCGAGGGCTCCTCCGAATCCGTGGGGCCGTAAGGCAGCCAGATGTCCTCAAAGTCCTCCGAGTCCGCATTCGAATAAGGCCACCGGACGAGTCCGCACCAACGGGTGTGCGGTCGGAGGAGTCAAGGATCTGCTCGGTAAGCATCTATTCGAAGATCACCGACGTTAATGGGTACGGTGATTGAAAGGATTTCATCCGCTGAGAGCGGATTGCATGAAGCCGCCGAAGTTTATCGACGGGTTTTGAGGTACGCAAATGATGTACCTTCCGACGCTTTTGCATATAAAATGCGCCTGTATAGATAGTAGCCCTAAGACTTGGTGCGGTGTCAAAATGACGGCGCACCGAGAATCATAACCCCAGTATAATATGTGCTCTTCCTATGTAGGTGGCGGTTAGCGCCCGTGGCTAGCTCGGCTGATGAATTTGCCAAACCGAAGCGGCAACTTGACGTGGCGGATGCGACATCACGCTTGTTAATAAGCGGCTTGACGAGTCACAAGGTATGCGCATTCTCCGCGACACCGGTAAGGGAGCTTGACGCCCATGCCTTGCAACATGTATGCTTAATGCAGATGGTGCCGCTTATTATGGAGAGCCTTCATGGAGCTCGCCGAGCCAAGGAGCAAGCTGTAAAAATTGATGCGGTTGCTTAAAGGCGGCCGCAGAGCTAAAAGTTTAACAGGCTGCTCATCGCCAAGAAGAAAGAAATGGCCGAGATGGCCGTGAAATTGAAGAATGCTATCGACCTTTGCGAGCTTGAAAAGAAGATCGAGCAAAACAAAAGGACCTGAAAAGGCCGCCATCGAGGCTAAGGATACTCGCTCTGCAATGAGAGCTATGAAGGAGGAGCTACGCCAGTCGAGATATTGCGGCCGGAAAGCCCTTTCGCTATGGAGGAAATTCACGGATCCTAGGTACGCCAATTGACCGCTGTGGGTGCGGAGGATGCTTATCCGACTTGGCGGGGCGAAAAGCCGCAGACGCGTCGAACACTTCCAAGGTCAAAAGGATCATGGAATGGAAGAGCTGTTTTGGTCGCAGCCCATATTCCGAGCGCCCACTTTCATTAACCGATCGCTTGGCCGAATGGGCTGAGCTGAATAGGTTGTCCGGACTTGCTATGAAGGCTGTCGTGACTCGCTTGTAGGCCGAAAAGGCCCGAGCCAAGAGTTATTTTGGCTTGGTGCAATAGCCTTGGTGCGGTGCCGCATATCGATGCAATGAAGCGGTCAAGATGCATAGAGGGTGCACGGATGGCTCTTGCCCGTGTCAAGACATACCGGGCGGAGATGAAGGCCATCGACGTTGCATCCCAAGATTCGCATGTAAGTTTAGTACCGCCGAGCACTATTTTGAGGAAGTCTCCGCAGGCGCTGCTTAATAGAGACACAAAGGTTCAAGGATGTTATGCTTTAATGACATGTATGATTTGTGAAAACAATGTTTCAATATAATATAAGGGCTTTTTATACTTGTGCGTTCAAGTATTAAAACACCTCATGTGCGGTCGTTTGATGTATATGTGTATATAACCTGAAAGATGGCAGTCTTCGGCTTCAGCCCCCACGCACATAGTGCAAGGGTGTTTGCAAAAAGGCGCATTTTCACACTTAATCCAATGTCTTGGTCCTGTAAAGGAGGTGATAGCGTAGCAAACTAGGCAACCAGACTATAATGCTTTATCACTTTCACTTAGCCATAGGAGTTCGATGGTGGGGCTACTATATAGCCCATAGGGGCACCGCGCTATCCCGAATTCGGGGCGCGTATGTGCCTGACCGGGAAACGGTCCTTCGTTAATGCGGAGAATTCTAAACATTCCGGGGTCATCGAGTGGTTGACCAGTCTCACGCTATATCATGATACCAGTTTTAGCTTTCCACTAAGGTGCTCAACCCACTCAACCGGGCACAATCGCAGTTGGTTCTCCCAACGCTACCTTAGCCGATATAACGGAACGTAAGGTACCAAAACATGGGATCCGCAAACCCAACATTTGACCAAAGACATGATTCGAGCTGATGCATATAAGGCCTAACTCAAGACGCCAACACTCCCTAAGGTATTCGGTCTTTATGAAAATGGGCAGAATAATGCCCTAAGCCCCGTGTCCGTGCACGCACAAAATTTGGTGCGGCCGATGCTAAAACGCCACCTCCTCCTCGTTATAGCAAGAAGCCGGGATGTATCAACAAGAGACAGAAAAAGGTTTACGCAGGTCTTAATCAAAAGAATCTTGCAACGGGTCCCTACTGCACGCCTCACGCCAGGTTCCGCGCAGCCGATCCTCGACGGGTGTAGCACGGTGTTCATCTCGAAAAGAGAAGAACTTAGTTGAAAAGAAAAGGATCGCAAAAATGTACTTTATATTAAATAAACAGAGTATGGTTCAAAAGTGAACAAATTGAGCTTTATTGTCTCTTGTTGTACATGCGCAGTCCCTTGTACGGGGTATGCCGCTATTAGGCCTTTACATGTTTACGCCGGACTCGCCTAGCCATGTCCGGGTTCAATGACCTATTCAGTGCTTTGATTAGCGGAGCCGGATTAGTGTGGGGCTGTCAAGGCAGCCTCACGCTCTTCCGTGCTCAAGTAACACTTGGTACTCTTTTAATGAGATGATGCCGCTGTGACCGGCATTTAAGTGTAAGAGATGCATAATGCGGTATTGCATTAAAGCGGGCGAAAGCTTCACGCCCCAAAGAGTGCTTGATAGCTACTTTAATGGGGCGATGTGGAAGGTTAATTTTTCATGGCGGAAGTTGTCGGATGACCCAACACAACTTCCAAAGCAGAGGGAGCCCGCATAATGGACATATAGGCCTGCATTACCCTTTGAAGGAGGTGTTGCTATGGCTAATTTTGGTTGGGTCTATCCCCATTTTATGGATTGTGTCCTCGATATAACAGGTTTAGATCGCTACCTCCATCCATTAGGACTTCAGTAAATTGGAGTCCGTCGATTATAGGATCTAATATCAAGGCAGTCCATCCCTGCTCCTGGATACTTCGAATAGTCCCGATGATCAAGGTGATTGGTTTTGACAACCATCGTTGGGACTCTTCTCGATAGACCGCGGCGCTGTTTCTATGGGCGCCGCTATGTTTTTCCTTTTGTCACTTGAAGTGAGTTCACTGTTTTGACTTTTTGTGGGAAATTCTTTTGTTTTCCGTGCTCGCCGGTGGGGTTCACATCGCCCTCGCTGGTGTGTCGAGCCCCTTGTGTTCGGCATTGAGTTTGCTTGACGCTTGAAGACCCAACAATCTCGTGGGTATGGTTTGCAGTGCTTCCCGGAGTACTGTGGATTTGGCATATTTTGTCCAAGATTTTGTTTAGGTTGGATAGCTCGTCGTTGTTGTCCTTGAGGGGCAGTTTTTATGATTCTGCCGGAGCTTCGAATCCGTGTTGACTGTCAGGTTTTCGTGCTGTTCCCTTTGTCCGGCGCTGGTCCTTGCTGCGCTGTGGTTTTCCATTTCCGCCCCCGACTTCGGATGTACTTGGGTCGCCGGCACTGCATCTTGCTAGCTAACTATCCTCTCCCGCAAAAAAGCGGGTGATGAGGCTTGTTAATGCAGCCATTGTTCTCGGATTCTCCTGCCGAGGTGTCTGCAAGCCATTTGTCTCTGGACGTTGTGTTTGAAAGCTGCTAAGGCTTCGCGGTCCTGACAATACGACTATTTGGTTCTTTTTGGTGAGGAACCTGTTCCTGAATTTATGGGCTGACTCTCCGGGTTGTTGAGTTATATGACTTAAATCGTCTGATCCGGAGGATGTACATAAGTCCTTGAAAATTTGCCCAAAAGCATCCTCGAGCTCTTCCAACTTCCAATGGTATTTTCGGGAGGCTTTTGAGCCAATGTCGGGCTGGCCCTTTGAGCTTGATGGTAAGTATTTTATGGCGTGAGATCATCTCTCTAGCCATGTGTATGTGGAGGATGTAACCTCAATCCGCACTCCAGATCTGTTGTTCCGTCAGATGCCTCTATGTTTACGGGTTTGAATCTCACCGGGAATTCGTGATCTAGCACCTCATCGTGAAACATTAGGTGTGCGGCACCCTATATTTGGGTGTGCCGTGATGTTCGATATTTGGCGTGTTGCATTGCTTGAAGAGCTTGCTTTCGCCCATAGATGGACCTAATCGGGCCATCCTTTTGATGCGAATCCTTATGCGGATCGTGGTGTTTGGCCAGTGTGCGCGCCTTTGCCGCTTCTCGTAACGCCTCGGTTTCGATGCACCAGTGTCTTCCAGCTTATTCGCCGTCGCTGCTATGTCATGTGCTTGTGTGTTGACTTTGCCATGTCATCATTTGCATTTCATATCTTGTCATCATGTGCATTTCATTTTGCATACGTGTTCGCTCATGCATCCGGGTTGGTCCCAACACCCCTTCAAAGTGTCCCAAAACCCACCTAACTCCCTCCATGTTCTTGGTCGCTCGATCACGATCAAGGTCGAAAATCGCACCTCATTTGGACTCTCCTAGCTCCTCTACCTATATATTGCCCTTCCCTCCAAAAATTCGCAGTCCAAACCCTAGCAACTCCTCCTCACGCCGGACATAACCGCCGGCGGCCGGACGCGCCCACCGCCTCCACGCCACTCCGACCAATCTGGGACGCCACGCCACCTCTGGCCGCCTCCCCGGCCAACTGAAGGCGCCACTCACCAAGGCCACCTTCTTCTCTCCTCCTCCACATACCATGGGTCTTGGATCAGGCTCACAGAGGTTCACACACCACTGTCCGACTGTCTGCCTCGCCACACACACACAGGCCACTGCCACACAGCTGCCGCCTGCCTCCCCACCTCGGCCTGGTAACTCCCGGCCGCTACCGCGCTCCTCCCCGACTCCGACCAAGGGCAAGGCCAGAGGCCCCGCCCACGCTTGCTGTTTCTTCGCCTCGCCGGAGCTGGCCGCCGCCATGAGCTCCTCCGGCCGCTCAAGCCTCCTCCGCCGGAGCGCCTTGGCCCGGAGCTCCTCCACGGATCCGCCTCCCTGCCCGGACTCGCTGAGCCCTCCGCCGCCGCCCCATCTCTCGAACTCCGCGAGCTCCGTCCTGCATCGATATCCGTGGCGAGGGTTGACTCTTCCCCTGCTTTTTCTCACTAAGTCATTAATCTGTAGTATTTTGTTGCATTTTCGTCGATCATATCTCTGTCATTGTTGTCCGCTTTATGCTGCGTAATATGTCAAAATGTTACTCTCAAGAGTAGATCATTTCATCTCATTGCGCCATTTTCATTTTAGCTCATCTTGTTGCCCGAAATGCTGTTCAAGAGTGCTATGTGATGTTAGTTTCGCTTTCTTAATGTAACTTGCACTTTTGTCATTTTTGCCATGATTGATGTGTGCATCCTATGAACTTGAGTCCTACATGTGTTTTGTAATATGCCATGCCATCTTTCTAGGGTGTATGCCATGTATTTTGTGATCTATGTGGTGACTAGCACAAGCATGCAAACTAGGCTTCCTGATGTTGCTGTTTTCAGCCCTGCTTTTGCTGATATTTTCATGCCATGTTAACTTGATGCTACAGAGATATCCATGCATATTTTGAGATACTTCAGTAAGGATGTTTTGTCATGCATGTCATGCTCTATCCATCCATGCCCTTGTTTGCAATTATGGAGTGCCATAGCTTGAGTCAATCGAGCTTCTACTTTTGCTATAAAATGTTCCCGCAGATTGTTTACATGTTATTCAAGTTTGCCAAGATTGTTGTAGTTGATCCGTATGCTATGTTGTTGTTCTTGCCATGTATAGCTTCTATGCCATGTCTTCTTACTGTTTATTGCCTTGCCATGCCATGTATTGCTCTGTGGTGAGTGGTTCAAGCTCACCAACATGCCTACTTATCGTTGTTCCCGCCATGTTCAAATCTGTAATATAACTTGCCATGTTTACATGGGTGCTATCATATTTTCTGATCCTTTTGGCTTATGGTCACTAAAGGACTTTTGTTCTATGCATTTAGTAGGTTCATGCCATGCCTTTGTTTGCCTTGATAAGTTCCTGTAACATGTTGTTTGATAGCTCTAAACATTGCAACCTCGATGTTATTTCGCCAATGCCCTAAATCGTTATTACTTGCAATCTTGCCATGTGTTTTTGAGCATGTTCTAGTGATTTCTAGAGATAGCTCAGTGTTCATGTTTTGTAATGCTTTACCTGTAGATCATGCCCATGCCTTTTTTTTCATATTGAGGTCCTGTAGCATGTTGTTTTGATGCTTGCAATATGCCTACTTGCTGTTTTGGATAGCTTGTCCTTAAACTTGTATAGGGTGTATGTGTTGAACCGCTGTTCGCTTTTGAGTGTGCTCTATATGAAACTTGCTTGATTTTGCATGTAGTTTCATATTATCATGTTGAATCCATGTTTTGAGGTGTTTGCTTGATGTTTGTATGCATTTTGCATCAATGCCATGTTTATCTTGTTTTGCTCATATCTTCTAGGCCGTAGTCTCAATCTAATGAACTTTATATGTAACTTGACTAGAATTTCGTAGATCATCGTGGTGCATCTTAACTTGCTGTTTAACAACTTGAACATAAGGTTTATTCAGATCTGGACCAATTTCGAAATTTGCATATGAGGACTTACCGAATTGTTATATGTTCTTCCAAATTTCATTTAAACTTGCTTTGTTGTGTTGGTCTTGTTTGCATCATCTTTGCCATGAGTAGCTTCATCTAGATTTGTCATGCATCATGTTTGTTGTGCATCTTGTCATGTTCATGTGTGGTGTGTTTACTATGTTGTGTGCTTCTTCTTGTTAGTTCCTGCTTGCTATGATCGTGAGGATTCGCTCGCTCACGCTTGGTTCGCTTCATCCGCTCTTCTTCTTCATGGACTCGTTTTTCTTCCTTGCGGATTTCGGCAAGATGACCGCTACCCTGGATCTCACTACTATCATTGCTATGCTAGTTGCTTCGTTTTTCGCTATGCTGCGCTACCTATTACCTGCTTATCAAGCCATCCCAAATTGCCATGTCAGCCTCTAACCTTTTGTCACCCTTCCTAGCAAACCGTTGTTTGGCTATGTTACCGCTTTGCTCAGCCCTCTTATAGCGTTGTTAGTTGCAGGTGAAGATGAAGTTTGTTCCTTGTTGAACATGGAGATGTTGTTCCTTGTTGGAACATGTTTACTTGTTGGGATATCACAATATATCTTATTTAATTAATGCATCTATATACTTGGTAAAGGGTGGAAGGCTCGGCCTTATGCCTGGTGTTTTGTTCCACTCTTGCCGCCTCTAGTTTCCGCTATATCGGTATTATGTTCCGGATTTTGCGCCCCTAACGCTGTCGGGTGATTTATGGGACCCCTTGACAGTTCGCTTTGAATAAGACTTTTCCAAAGAAGGCCCAACCTTGGTTTTACATTTGCCTCACCTAGCCCTTTTTCCCTTGGGAGTCGCCTCAAGGGTCATCTTATTTTACCCCCGGCCAAGGCTCGTCAGAGTGCTGGTCCAAACTGGCGCACGGCATACCAGGGGCAACTCGGGTTCGCCACCGAAGTTTGACAATCCGTGTGCCCTCGAGAACGAGATATGTGCAGCTCCTATCAGGATTTGTCGGCATTCGGCGGCTTTGTTGGTCTTGTTTTATTACTCACGAAATGTCTTGTAGCCGGATTCCGAGACTGATCGGATCTTCCCGGGAGAAGGAATATCCTTCGCTGATCGCGAGAGCTTATCATGGGTTGTTGGGACACCCCGCAGGGTTTGAACTTTCAAAGCCGTGCCCGCTGTTATGTGGCAGATGGGAATTTGTTAATGTCCGTTGTAGAAAACCCGTTGATCTCAAGTAAAATACACCAACTGCAAAGCGAATCGTGAGTGTCTCTTTTCGGGTTGATCGAGAGGAGAACACGGTTTCGGGTTATGTTTGACGAAGTAGGAGTTCAGGATCACTTGATCATTACTAGTTGACGGTTGTTTCTTTGTTTCTCTTCTCGCCTCATTTATGTATGTTAGCCACCATATATGCTTAGTCGCTGCCGCAACCTCACCACTTTACCCTTCCTTTCCCATTAAGCTTTGCTAGTCTTGATACCCATGGTAATGGGATTGCTGAGTCCTCGTGGCTCATAGATTACTACACCACCAGCCAGTGTACAGGTTTGCGATGATCATGACGCGAGAGCGATGTTTGCTTGTGTTGGAGTTCTTCTTCCGCTTCTTCGATCGTGGGATAGGTTCCGTGTCGGCAGCCTGGCTAGCAGTGGTGGATGTCGCTTGAGTTTCTGTTTATGTTTCATCCGTAGTCGGATGTTGTTCTTGTATATGATGTTGATGTATTCTTGTGGCATTTGTGCCTTATGTATGTATCCCCATCTATTATGTAATGTTGATGTAATGATATCCACCTTGCAAAAGCTGCTTCAATATGCGGGTCTATCTTGGTGGACCTTCGAGTTCCTTTTGGATAGGGTCGATATTGGGCGTGATAAGTTGGTATCGAGCCTCGACCAACCCTCTAGGAGCCCCCTTGATTGACCGTAGTTTGGCCGTTGTTGATTCTAGAAGAAAACTGTTTTCTCGAGTCTAGTTATATCGGAGAGTAGGATTTCTTTTACTCCTCAGCCCCTTCGTCAGCCTCCGTGAGGAATCTTGACGTAGGTGTTTTGAATTACCTCTTCCCTTCAAATTTTCTTTAGGTTCACGCAGTTGGTTTTCCGATCGTTGTTCCTCCGCTTTTTATCCGTGCATTTTCGCCAAGTCGACTCGACCATCTTCATCTTTGAGTTCAATCTCAATTCTTCCTCCGACGCTTGTTTTTCCTTGTCCGAACTTGTCCGTGTTTTTCCCACCCGCCTCCCTTCTTCGCCTCGAACCGAGTCCGTAATCGAGTATCCATCCTACTCGTAAGAAGTTTTTGCTCTCTCCTCAATGATTTCAACCGTGTTTTCTTCAAGATATTCGCGGTTTCCCTTCCAAGTTGTCTTTGTTTTCCCGCCTCCCACCCTATTATTCCCGGAGTTCGAGTTTCTTCCCACCATCGGGCCATTCGTGTGGAGTCTTCCTCAATTATTTCAACCGCTAATTTCGCCTTGTTCGCTATTCTTTATCTCTTTCTTTCCGTGCACTCAATTCAAGTTTTTCGGTTAATCATATTCTTTCCTTCGGTGTTCTTTTGCTCGCTCGCCTCGCCAGCTTTATCATTCCGAGTTCAAGACATCTCGTGAGATTCGCTCTGTTCCAATTAATTCGAGGTTGTCACCTCATTCAAATATTTCAACTGTTCCGTGCATCATCTATCTGCTCAACATCCCTTTCCAACGATGTTATCTCTTCAGTGGGCCCTAACCCATGTGTCTTTTCCCGTGATCTTAACTCGACCCTTCTATTTCCCGAGCTATTCCCAATTCTTTTTGAAGTCTGACGAAGTATGAATTTCATCACCGATGTTTTTCCAAGATCGATTTAAAATCATTTCATTGTTGGCTCAACTCTTCGCTTTCATTCTTCCGAGTATCTCATTAATTTTGGTGGTGTTTCGTCGTCATTTGAAGACCGGTAGAGTTTTCTTAAATCTTGTCCGCTCTCCGGAGATTCATGGTGCTAGCTAGATGTTATCCTATCTAATTGTTTTGAGTCATGCAAATTCTTTTCATCCATCCGAGTATTTCAAGAGTTACTTTCCGCCTCAATCATCCGGAGGTCATCTTGTCGGAATATTTCTTCGCTCCAAGTTTTCAGCTTCGCTCATCTCAATATTCTTCCGTGCTTCGCTCAAGTATTCTTCTATCGTTCATGATCTCTTTGTTCTCTTGCATTTTAATTCCTCAAGTATCTCCGCTTCTCTCGATTCTTCCCGTGTTCCATTCGCTTTCATCACCATTTCAACTTCTTACGGTGGTTCGCTCAAGATTCTTTTTCCTTGTTTATCATATCAATCCATTCGTTCTTTTCAATCTTACCGGTGGTTCTTGAAGACTTTCTCAAGTTCTGTGCTATCCCTTCTCAATCCTTTTTCAACGAGAATAAGTATTATGCCAAATCCATTGCTTCTCATCAATTTAATTTGATGAAGGATAAGCATACAATAAATCTTATTCTTATTTCATCCAAGTGAGTAATCCTTTCCTTCGAGTTTGTTCTTGATTTAATAAATTCTAGTTCCAAGTTTTCATCTTTTCTTTCCGGAGTTCAAATTTCTCGACCATCTCGCCGAACCTCCGCTCTAAATCAACGCAAGGCTTTAGTCTTATTCTTTCCTCCTCCATTCTACCTCATCACCTTTTGTACCGGAGTTCTTCATGGTGGTTCTTCATGATTTAATTCATTCTTCAAGAGTTCATCAAGATTCTTGTCGGTGGAGTCAAGTACCTTTTCTTCTTGCATCTCAAGTGCAATTAAATCTCCGTATTCTTTTGAAGTGGAGTTTTGCATTTCTTCGCTCTCCTCAACTATTTAATCTTTTCCGCTTGTGGTAGGTTATCACCTCATAATTTTGAGAGGTTATCCATAAGTCCACATCAAGTTTATTCTTTCGTTGTTGATTTTCTCAACAACTCCATTCAATCCTTCCTTCTAAGTTCTTTTAAATTCTTCCAATTCTTCCGGAGGCATTCTGCTGTTCATCTCATCAAGTTTCATCCCATCTTGTGAAGTTCATGTTCTAATCCTTCCATTTTCAGCCGGAGTGCTACCTAAATCCTTTCACCCTATTCGCTTTTTCTCATTCTAGCCACTCCGTTAGAACGAGTGGTTTCATAATCTATCCGATTCCGCGAGCTTTCAATTCTCGCCATTCTCGCTGCTCTCTCTTCTTCTCGTGTGCTCTCGATTATGTGCTTCTTCTCTTGATTTCTTGTTTCACCTCATCCTTTTTCTTCCGTTCGTCCTAAGATCTCGGACGAGATCTCTTGTTAGTGGAGGAGTGTTGTAACGCCTCGCTTCGGCGCGCCTGTGTCTTCCACTTATTCGCTGCTTGCTATGTCATGTGCTTGCGTGTTGCACTTTGCCATGTCATCATTTGCATTTCATATCTTGTCATCATGTGCATTTCATTTTGCATACGTGTTCGCCTCATGCATCCGAGCATTTTCCCCATTGTCCGCTTTTGCAATCCGCACTCCTATGCTCCCCGGCGCCTCTTTTTACCTCTTTTCGTGTAAGGGTGTTAAACGGTCTCGAATGGACCGAGGTTTGTCAAGCGGCCTTGGTATAGCATCGTAGACCGCTCAAGTTTCGGCCATTTGGAGGTCGTTTATACTCCAACGGTTAACCGGTAACCGCAAAGCCTCTTTGTTGCAGCCCAACACCCCTTCAAAGTGTACCAAACCCACCTAACTCCCTCCATGCTCTTGGTCGCTCGATCACGATCAAGGGTCAAAACCGCACCTCATTTGACTCTCCTAGCTCCCTACCTATATATTGCCCTTCCCTCCAAAATTCGCAGTTCAAACCCTAGCAAACTCCTCCCCGCACCACGGACATGTCCGCCTCGGGCCGGACGATCCACCGCCTTCACGCCGCCTCGACTAATCCGCACGCCACGCCACCTCTGGCCGCGCCCTGCCAACCGGAAGGCGCCACCTCACCAAGGCCACCTTCTCTCCTCCTCTCCTGACCATGGGGCCTGGATCGGCCCAGAGGCTCACATGCACTGCCCCCGTCTGCCCGCCCTCCCCCACGCCTGCTTCACTGCCATTGCTCACGGGCTGGCGCTCCCCTCACACAGCCTTCCCGCCACACAGCCGCCGCCTGGCCTCCCCTGGCACGCCTCGGCAACTCCGGGCCGCCCAAGCCTCCTTCCCGACTCCTGCTGCTGTCAAGCGCCAGAGGCCCCGCCACCACGCCTGCTCTGCACACTCGCTGGAGGCTGGGCCGCCTCATGAGCTCCTCCGGCCGCCAAGGCCTTCCTCCGCCGAGCGCCTCGGCCCGGAGCCTCCGCTGGATCCGCCTCCTGCCCCTGACTCGCCGAGCTCCTCCGCCGCTGCCCCATCTCCGAACTCCGGCGAGCTCCGTCCTGCATCGATATCCGTGCGAGGGTTGACTCTTCCCCTCGCTTTTTCTCTTACTAAGTCATTAATCTGCAGTAATTTTGTTGCATTTTCGCGTGATCATATCTCTGTCATTGTTTCTCCATTTTATGCGTATAATATGTCAAATTGTTCGTCTCAAGAGTAGATCATTTCATCTCATTGCATCATTTTCATTTGAGCTCATCTTGTTGCCCGAAATGCTGTTGTAAGAGTGCAATGTGATGTTAGTTTCTGTTTCTTAATGTAACTTGCACTTTTGTCATTTTTGCCATGATTGATGTGTGCATCCTATGAACTTGAGTCCTACATGTGTTTTGTAATATGCCATGCCATCTTTCCAGGGGTGTATGCCATGTATTTTTGTGATCTATGTGGTGACTAGCACAAGCATGCAAACTAGGCTTCCTGATGTTGCTGTTTTCAGCCCTGTTTTGCTGATATTTTCATGCCATGTTAACTTGATGCTACAGAGAGATCCATGCATATTTTGAGATACTTCAGTAAGGATGTTTTGTTATGCATGTCATGCTCTATCCATCCATGCCCTTCTTTGCAATTATGGAGTGCCATAGCTTGAGTCAATCGAGCTCTACTTTTGCTATAAAATGTTCCCTGCAGATTGTTTACATGTTATTCAAGTTTGCCAAGATTGTTGTAGTTGATCCGTATGCTATGTTGTTGTTCTTGCCATGTATAGCTTCTATGCCATGTCTTCTTACTGTTTATTGCCTTGCCATGCCATGTATTGCTCTGTGGTGAGTGGTTCAAGCTCACCAACATGCCTACTTATCGTTGTTCCTGCCATGTTCAAATCTGTAATATAACTTGCCATGTTTACATGGGTGCTATCATATTTTCTGATCCTTTTTGGCTTATGGTCACTAAA
This sequence comes from Aegilops longissima, assembly GCA_021605205.1. Classification (NCBI taxonomy): domain Eukaryota; kingdom Viridiplantae; phylum Streptophyta; class Magnoliopsida; order Poales; family Poaceae; genus Aegilops; species Aegilops longissima. Next base: position 3,710 of record JAHIAM010007419.1, on the reverse strand, counting down.
GGACTTTTGTTCTATGCATTTAGTAGGTTCATGCCATGCCTTTGTTTCCCTTGATAAGTTCCTGTAACATGTTGTTTCATAGCTCTAAACATTGCAACCTGATGTTATTTCTGCCAATGCCTGAAACTGTTATTACTTGCAATCTTGCCATGTGTTTTTGAGCATGTTCTAGTCATTTCTAGAGATAGCTCAGTGTTCATGTTTTGTAATGCTTTACCTGTAGATCATGCCCATGCCTTTTTTTTCATATTGAGGTCCTGTAGCATGTTGTTTTGATGCTTGCAATATGCCTACTTGCTGTTTTGGACAGCTTGTCCTTTAAACTTGTATAGGTGTATGCGTTGAACTGCTGTCTGCTTTTGAGTGTGCTCTATATGAAACTTGCTTGATTTTGCATGTAGTTTCATATTATCATGTTGAATCCATGTTTTGAGGTGTTTGCTTGATGTTTGTATGCATTTTGCATCAATGCCATGTTTATCTTGTTTTGCTCATATCTTCTAGGCCGTAGTTCTTAATCTAATGAACTTTATATGTAACTTGACTAGAATTTCGTAGATCATCGTGGTGCATCTTAACTTGCTGTTTAACAACTTGAACATAAGGTTTATCCAGATCTGGAACAATTTCGAAATTTGCATATGAGGGCTTACCGAATTGTTATATGTTGTTTCCAAATTTCATTTAAACTTGCTTTGTTGTGTTGGTCTTGTATGCATCCTCTTTTGCCATTAGTAGCTTCATCTAGATTTGTCATGCATCATGTTTGTTGTGCATCTTGTCATGTTCATGTGTGGTGTGTTTACTATGTTGTGTGCTTCTTCTTGTTAGTTCCTCGCTTGCTATGATCGTGAGGATTCGCTCGCTCACGCTTAGTTCGGCTTCATCCGCTCGCCTTCTTCATGGACTCGTTCTTCTTCCTTATGGATTTCAGGCAAGATGACCGCTACCTGGATCTCACTACTATCATTGCTATGCTAGTTGCTTCGTTTTTCGCTATGCTGCGCTACCTATTACCTGCTTATCAAGCCATCTCAAATTGCCATGTCAGCCTCTAACCTTTTGTCACCCTTCCTAGCAAACCGTTGTTTGGCTATGTTACCGCTTTGCTCAGCCCTCTTATAGCGCTTGTTAGTTGCAGGTGAAGATGAAGTTTGTTCCTTGTTGAACATGGAGATGTTGTTCCTTGTTGGAACATGTTTACTTGTTGGGATATCACAATATATCTTATTTAATTAATGCATCTATATACTTGGTAAAGGGTGGAAGGCCTGCCTTATGCCTGGTGTTTTGTTCCACTCTTGCCGCCTCTAGTTTCCGCTATATCGGTATTATGTTCCCGGATTTTGCCCCCTAACGCGGTCGGGTGATTTATGGGACCCCTTGACAGTTCGCTTTGAATAAGACTTTTTCAAAGAAGGCCCAACCTTGGTTTTACATTTGCCTCACTCTAGCCCTTTTTTCCCTTGGGAGTCGCTAGCTCAAGGGTAATCTTATTTTACCCCCGGGCCGTGCTCGCGTGGAGTGCTGGTCCAAACTGGCACCGCCGTGGCCACCAGGGGCAACTCGTTCGCCACCGAAGTTTGGACAATCCGTGTGCCCCGAGAACGAGATATGCAGCTCCTATCAGGATTTGTCGGCACATTCAGCGGCTTTGCTGGACTTGTTTTATTATCACGAGATGTCTTGTAGCCGGATTCCGAGACGATCGGATCTTCCGGGAGAAGGAATATCCTTCGTTGATCGCGAGAGCTTATCATGGGTTGTTGGGACACCCCTCGGGTTTGAACTTTCGAAAGCCGTGTCTGTGGTTATGTGGCAAATGGAAATTTGTTAATGTCCGTTGTAGAAAACCCGGTTGATCTCAAGTAAAATACACCAACCGCGTGAGTGTCTCTTTTCGGGTTGATCGAGAGGAGAACACGGCTTCCGGGTTATGTTTGACGTAAGTAGGAGTTCAGATCACTTCTTGATCATTACTAGTTGGCGGTCGCTCCTTTGTTTCTCTTCTCGCCTCATTTATGCGATGTTAGCCACCATATATGCTTAGTCGCTGCTGCAACCTCACCACTTTACCCCTTCCTTTCCCATTGCTTTGCTAGTCTTGATACCCATGGTAATGGGATTGCCGAGTCCTCGTGGCTCACAGATTACTACACCACCAGCCAGTGTACAGGTTTATATGATCATGACGCGAGAGCGATGTTTGCTTGTGTTGGAGTTCTTCTTCCGCTTCTTCGATCGTGGGATAGGTTCCAGTGTCGGCAGCCTGGCTAGCAGGTGGATGTCGCTTGAGTTTCTGTTTATGTTTCATCCGTGAGTCGGATGTTGTTCTTGTATGATGTTGATGTATTCTTGTGGCATTTGTGCCTTATGTATGTATCCCCATCTATTATGTAATGTTGATGTAATGATATCCACCTTGTAAAGCGCTTCAATATGCGGGTCTATCCTTGGTGGGACCTTCGAGTTCCTTTTGGATAGGGTCGATATTGGGCGTGACATCTCTGTTATTATGGGGTCGCCCATCCGACCGGGTGGCTCTTTGTTCTTTGATTGTGGGGCTCTACGCCTCCTCATCAAATTTGGGCAGTAGTTTTCTTTGGTAGTTTCTTTGTTCGGGCGATCGCCGCCATATTTGTTCACGGTGTTGAGTACTTTGCTCCATCTCGATTCTGAGTGCATCTTCCGCTGTTTTGAGCTTCCGCTTCGCTTTTTTCAGCTACGATGCTGATGGCTTACGATCCTTTTGTGGAGGTTCTTCTGCTTCCAACAATTTGTCCGGCGCGAGATCGTCCGGACTGTTATCTTCGCCGGGACGGGTTGTTTATCCAAGTTGTCCTATTCGGACGGTTGCTCGATAGCATGTTCGTCGTCCATCGGTTCTCCCTGCTCTATGGCTGGGTCTATGTGGCTTCCGCCTTTGTCGAGGCGGGACTTGTTATGCATTTACGCTGCCGCTTTTGACTGTTTTTCGAGGGAGCGATCCTTCGAGCATCCCGCTGTTACTCGTCGTCGCCTTTAGGTGTGTCCACCATGTATACATTGTGAGATGAGGTGGTTCTCCGTGCCCTATAGGCGCTGGTTCATGCCTCCCTTACATCGCCGTTCATACCGCCGATGTCTTCGGAGTCAAGTCGAGCATGTCGGTTAAATCATCGACAGTGGCTACAAAGTGGGTGGTGGTGGTGTTGAATTTCTTCGCCGTCTGCGATCCCAACCTTCCCGACCGTAGTCCGCCAAGGCTCTCCTGATAAAGAGAGAGACTTTAGCGACTCAGGATGTCGCCAAAGGGCGAAGTGCCGAAAGATGTCCGCGGCAGGAACTCCATGACCGGGGCCCAATCGGATTCGATTGGCCGGGCGCTGGAGGTTCGGAGTCCGGAGAGGAGTCCGCACCTTGGAGTCACGGATTCGCAGCGACAGGATGGTGTTCGCCCAATCGCCAGAGAGATCGTAGCCCTCAAGGCGGTGTCCAACCACTCGCCCTGATCGGCGGAGTCGGCCCGAGCTAAGGGTCGGAGCGGACGCCGGTGCGGCCTCCGTGGCACTGCTCGCGGCAGAGCTAGATCGCGCCCATCGAGACAAGGGGCGCTGCGCTTGGTCTGTGGCTCAATCCGCCGATGATCAAGTCTCCGCGAATGTCGGCCATGTAGTTCAAACTCCCAAATCTGACCTGATGGCCAGGGGCTAGCTGATCCGCTCCAGATG
>JAHIAM010007418.1:0-74995 GCA_021605205.1 Aegilops longissima | reverse complement strand
CGCTGAATCGGTGAACCTGTCTCCGACACTCCTCCCGATCATCGTAGACTCAGGAACCTTACCCTTGTACACGACATACGTCGGCATCGCTATGCACTAGCCAAACGAAACGTTAGTACCAATTCACAGACAATACATAAGCAATATATAAGTATGCAACAGACCGATCGGAAGAGAAAAGCAAGACATTAATAGCATCGATTACATCTAAGTTGAACGACTCTCGAAACCAAAGAGACATACTACAAGTTCATTAAAGTTTAATTACAACATGAGCCAATCGATGTTTCAGAACTAGACAACTCGACTCAAGGGACCGGAGCGTGGATGAAGCCGCCGTCTATCGTGGGAGTCATGAAAGAGCGGGTGTTGTCATCCTGCATTTGTAGCATTGTGTCGATGTCACCGTTGGACGGTTGATTTCGAGGTAGAACTGCCCCGAGTGTAAGGACATCTTGATGGATGATTTCCGCAAACTCCGATTGGATGCGAAAGAATTCTTGTCGGAGGTCCGCGTCTGGATTGCCGACACGCCGCGGCCCAATCTTGAGTTTACTCGGTAGCGAAGTTGATGATGGTCCCGTCGATCGCCCGCATGTGATGGATGGCGTAGTAGGCACCCTTCGACCGCCCGGTGACTTGCTTGACGCAGCGAGCGTCGTATTGTGGGAGAACACGTGCTTGCCGTGCTTACGAATAGGCCTGGTGAAGGTGCCTCCAGATTTGGCGTGGCAGGGAGAACATCATCAAGAACCTTCTTGACATTTGTGTAGTCTACGTTCAATGACGGTCCGGGTCGAAATCGTGGCCATGGAATATTTGGGGCTTAGGAGGATGGCGTGCAACGTGTGTCACTGCAGAAAACACGGAATGTTAAAAGAAAACGATCGAAATGTAAGAATTCATATGTTACGGGCGGTTGAGGGAGGACTTACTCGGGAAAGTAAGGCACGAGGAAGTTATCCTTATCTTGGTTTGCGAATGGCGCCTTCGAGGTAAGAACTCGCGACTTGCGGTCCCCAGCGCTGCCCAAGATCTTGGCACGCATGTAGAAGGGTCAACTATCACGATGTCCGGGTCTTGTCGCGAATGATCCGCATCTCCATACTCAGCGAAAATAGCCGAGCGAAGGTGTAGTGCAGCGGATGAAGGTTCAACATAGCGTGGATGTCATCAAAACGCAGGACGATCGTCGCCCGATGGAGTTATCCACAAAGCCCTTGCCCTCCGGCACCTTGGCCGCGAAAACCGGTATGCCACATCCTTCTCCCTGAGACGCTGCTTCTCCAAAGAAAGAACACGGTCATGCAGACTCCGCATAGCACCGGTTGCAGCATTGATCATATTTGTCGGTAGCATCGCCCTACCCGCCACATGCACCCTCCTCGAGATATCCTGCGGTGAAGGTGGCCCGTCCTGTGCACGGATCGTACTCGGTGCCGGCTGGCTCGCACCCTTCTTAGTCTTTCTTTTGCGTGCCTTCTTCTTCTCCTGTAATGGGACCGAGTTTTGCTCACAGACCGCCTTCTTGAGTGTGTTGAGGCTGATAATATTTCGCACCTCGCCTATCTGAGGCTCGGTGAAGTTGGCAGCTGGAGGCGTCTCCTGAGAGCTGAACGCCAGACGGCGCCTGTTGCAACTTGGCTTCTCCGCGGTACGAGCTAGATCGCACACGTCTTTTGTTGGGTTTGGTTCTTGAGAAGGAGGCCCCATGAAGTCGCCATCGCACCCATGCTCGGCAAAATCTTGATCGACGTTGCCAAATGTATCATAGTCGCCGTCGTCGTCGTTACGATCCTGTGCCATATGCATGTTTGGATCCATGGCATAGGGATGTCCGCACCGTTCGGCGGTCTTGCCATGGGGCCGACTTGGCGCCGCACGATTGGCGGTGTTGTCTTTGGGGTGGTGTCCCCGCCCCAAACGAATCGGCTCTTCGCCAAAGCAGGGCCAGCTCAGCAGCGCCGAGGGTCATCACGTCATCATCGTCGGCCCCGACGGGTCGATTCGGAGGTAACAAGTCGTCGCAGCCTGGCAGCACCGAACCAGTTGAACCCTAAACAAGTTGGGTGGCATCCGGGTACCGTGGAACAAGGGTTGCCGGTTGAGCGATTTTGCCCTTGGCGACATCGACCAACTCGTTGTTCACGAAGTGGAGGAGAGTGCACGAACGTCGGCGGCGCCCTGCGAAAACACGAGGGCGTCGGGGATGCCCATCAAAGGCAAGGAGATGAAGTCCTCGGCGAGAGAGCAATTAGTTGCCGTGATGATGGCGTCGAGCTCGGCTAATGTCGACCTTTACCGCCAACGGCGGCGCGCAGCTGACGGAGGGCCCACTTGTCAAGAGGTGCCGCCGGCGTACACCCGGTGCATTAAGCTCCGTGCGGCGTCGGAGACACCAATGCCGCCTCGCCGGGCACCAATGGCCCGCCATCGCATTATGCGAGTTGCTGGCCGTGAAGCTAGGAATCGGGCGGCCTGTTGGCGCCCGCAATCCACGCCTCAACCCGAGATCAAGGTAGGCACAAGGGAGGTGATCGTCGCTCCGAGTCGTTGTTCCACTTGCTCTTGGACAATCTCCGAATCCGCGCCACCTGTGCCTTGAGTTCTTGAACCTCTCGCTGGCTTTCCGAGCTGGTCTTTTCTCCTTCCGCACACCAGCGGTATAGTATGACCCCATTTTGTCGACAAGCCTTTGCCGCCACACGACCAGCCGACGTCGACTTCGAGCTTATCCTTGTTCTTCATTACATTCAACCCCTATTTAGAGTGGTGTCCCAAGGGTTGCTCTTAGTCGACCCAGCTCTCGCTTTCGATCGCTGCGGAAGGAATGTGAACCATTTAGAAATTCGGCTTCATTAATTAGAATGCAACCATATGGAGCTAATTACGCGGGGGTGTATTCCTTACCAGAACAAGCTCAAGCTACCTGGTCTTCGGATCCGTGGTAAGCTCCTTTGTTTTCGGGTCCTTCTTGTACTGGGCCCTGACAAAGTTCCTGGTCTGCTTGTCACCGTATGTATCGAAGAGGGGCGGTAGGCCTTGCTCGGCACGGTCCGCCTCCTCCTTGTCCCATATAGGCTCCGCCACTCTGTAACCGCCGGGACCGAGTGTGTGTTCCCCTATGTTCATCTCCCGCATTTGTTTCCCCCACTCACTTGATTGGGAGCTTGCGGTGCTCGAGCAATTGATCTTGAAGTCGTTGTAGTCATCTTCGGTGATCGAAGGATTTTCTCCTTGATCTTGATAACTCTCACCTTTCTCGATCATTCTCTTCACATTGCTTTTCCAAGTAGACAGGGCCTTGCTCATCTTCGTGAGGGCAGCATTGTTCACTTTATTCCCTTTGAGGCTTGTGTTTTCAAATTCAGCGGGAACTTGTATCGTTCGTGCAGCCGTGAAGAGGAGGTTGCGCAAATTCCCTCGGTCGATGCCTCGGGTTCTCGGTGTTGATCGAGGCGGTGCTCGGACAATGCACCCGAGCTGAAGCGAGTACCCTTGACTATTCGTTCGGGCGCCGTTGGATTCCGTTGGAGTCCACTTGATAACTTCCTCCTTGAGGGTGCGAACACGATCGGGCGCCAGTCCTTCCGTTGCCTCTTCGGTTGGCTGCCATCGTAAATGCGCCGCCATCATCGATGGTGGCATCCTCGGCGTCACCATCGGTGGTGGCATCGGTGTGGTCATCCTCGGCGGCACCATCCGTGGTCTCGGGATCGGAGGGAAGGCGGCGGCCTCATACAAGTGAGGTTGTTCCTCCATCTCTGGGACAGCTCCTGAATGCCTTGCCGCCCGAACCCCGGCCTCATCGTTGTGGGCCATGTTTCTCTCTAAATAGAAACAAAGTTTGGTCAAAAGTTGGTTATTGTCAAGGAACAAGATCTCTAAGTTGACCAAATAACCTAATTCTCGAGGAATGTCGCCAAAAAGTTGGTTATTGTCAAGGAACAATTGAGAGATGTTTGTGATATTGCCTAGGTGTTTTGGGATAGAACCATTAGTGTGTTGTTGCTAAGGTCCAAGTCCACGTTCTCAGGGTAACCTAGTTCTTGAGGGGTGTGTCTAGAAAGTTCACTCTTCTTTTTAGAAGACAAGCGTCTGAAATGGTATTGCCTTTCTTTAATTTGTACTATCTTTTCATTGTGCTGAATACTTATGTGGGTGAGTGTATCTGTAATTACTTTTTACTACACATGAGGTGTTCAAACACATGTCAAGCAAGGGTGTCTCGAGTGTGTGAATAAAATACTAAACTAATCCAACCACTAAAGCAAATTAATTTTTATTTCGGTTGAGAATCGGGCACCTTCTAGGTCAAGAAAATTGGGCATGACCTTTGCTAATTTTCTTGACCTAGGAGTGCCCTATTCTCAACCAAACGGAAATTAATCAACGTTTCAGGAGAAAGGGTCATTTTAGAAGATCACAAGTAGCAGCAGCATCACTTGACAAAATCACAACTAGCAGCACATCACAAGTAGTACAGCAGCAACATCATCACAAGTAGTACAGCAGCAGATCATCATCATCACAAGTAATACACTTAGCTACCAGTTCAGAAATACAGCTAAGATAAGATCATCACCACATTTTAGAAACATAGCTCATCATTTTCATTCTTGCGATAAGATCATCACCACATTTCAGAAATACAGCTTCATAGGTTGTCCTCTGTATGCAAGCGATAGACCATATATATGTGACATTTTCATCTCTCATTAGCGCTAAGATCTAACGTCTATTTTGCTCATGCTGATTACTCACTTCAAAATAGGTTGCTTAGTAGTGCGAAACAACACACACCAAGCTCCATCAAAACAGAATAAAAATGGCCATGTCATGCTTGGCAATAGCACAAGTGACATGAAAATTCAGGAGTAGGAGATCACAAAAGTACAGTCCACAGGTTACTCCAAGTTTCTGAATTTTCAGTAAATTTTCTGTAAGAAAAGAACTAAAAGAAAAGAAATCCTAGGGTTAAAAATCTGGAGCAAGTCCTAGCAGAACCACAAAATGTTCATCTACTCAAATTAATGTCCAAACAGTGTCATATCTGAAATTAACTGGCACCTCACATGGTGAATTAAGTATTCAAAGTACTTGCTTTTCATTGTGATTTTGTAGCTCCTAAGCCATAGTTTACGGAGGGAGTACTTATTTTTTGGTGTGATCTCCTCATCACATAAGCTATATAGCATAGTAAAAGCATAGTCTGGGTAATCAAAATATGCTTCATATATCCTGACAGAGGGAGTAGTCACTAAATTGGATTATTTATTTCTAGCAAGTACTTGCAGCTGCATCAATAGTAGAACACAGCTAGTCAGAAACAAAGTTATCATGCAAGTACAAGCACGATTAGTTGTCGACAGCCATATTGGTGACACAAGCAGAATTACCATCATACGAAATACTTCATATGCGAACAGTTTAGGCATAATTTCGACGAGATCCAGCATCGTTCCATATGCACCGACACAACAGAGAAGTTGATGAAAGGAGAAGATCTGAACTTAGGAAAACCACAAATATCGGGACAGCATCGATTGAAACAACATATGCCACCAACTTCAGCTGCAAAACTGGATGAAACAAACTGCCAAGTTCTACTATCATAGCATTATACATCATCAAGATTCACACTCTACCAAGTCATTCAATACGGGATATATAGTCACACCATGGTGACATAAAGGCTTTAACTGAATCTGGACATGGACACATCAGACAAATCATTTAACAATACTGATATAACTTGGCCTTGCTAATGTTCACTTCTCAAACAAGAAACTATAGAAGAGGTTGCTGGTACTTCATGTTCACATCTCAAACATGAAACTATAGAAGAGGACTGGGCAGATCCGGGGAAGGGAGGGAGGAGGGGAGGAGGAGGGGAGCTCACGGGGTGGTGGTGCTCCGGCGACGGTGGTGTGGACGGGCGGCGTCCGGCGGCGGGTCGCGTCGGCGGCGCGGGCGGGTCGAGGTGGGGCAGCGTGTCGGGCGGGTCGAGGCGGCGGGCAGCGTCGAGGTGGGGCAGCGGCGTGGGCGGGTCGAGGCGGCGTCTGGGCGGCGGGCAGCGTCAGCGGCGCGGGCGCGTCCGGGCGGCGGGTCGCGCCGAGGCGGCGCTGGGCGGCGTCCGGGCGGCGGCGGGTCGCGTCGAGGCGGGGGGCAGCGTCGAGGTGGCGGGACGGTGGCGTTGAGGGAGGCGGGCGAGGGAGAGGGAAGGCGAGGAGAGGGCGAGGGAGGGAGAGGCGAGGCGAGGAGAGGGTGGAGGCGGGCGGCGGCGGTGGAGCGGGCGCGGGCGGACGGGTTAGGTTTGGGCGCGGCACAATACTAATGGTGCACCACCCCTCGGTGCGCCATAAGTACATCCATACTAATGGCGCACCTCACCGTGGTGCGCCATTAGTATTTTTTTTATTTCAACTCGAGCCAACAGGTTATGTACCACCATAACTGATCCACATCAAGTCCCCTCTACTAGCTCGACTGGTCAGCAGCCACTTCTCACACCAGGAGGTCCCGGGTTCGACTCCTGTGCTCCACAAATTTTTTAGCATTTAAAAGCTGTTTGATACTTATTTGTGTTTAAATATGTTCAAACTTGTTTAAATAATAACAGTAATATTTTTTATAAGACAGTAGCATTGAAAAATCTGTTTGATACTTATTTCTTTTATAAGGCGGTGTGCGGGTGCGGTGGTCGGTGGGCGGCGGTTGAGTAGGGAATCGAGGTGCGGGGGTTGGTGGCGGCGGCGATGGACTGGGGGTGCTCGGTGGCGAGGGGACCGGATCTGGCGAGGTGGGATAGCGATCGAGATGGAGGGGATCGAGATCGAGTGTCCATGAAATTTAAAATATTCATGATAGTTCAAAAGTACCCATGAAATACAATCGAGAAATGAAGGCTATGATTTAAATACAATCGATCTTAGCTAGCTATCTGTTCACAATCTTCTTGCCCTTCTTTTCACAAATGGAGTTCTTCGTGGAGCGGACGTCCTTTAGGTAGGGTGGTCCTGCTTCTTCTTGTGGTGTATGCTGCTACTTCATCATCGCCGTCATGTTCGATCCTCGGTCGCCGTGCTTGTCAAGTCTTGCTCATTGGCTACTCCATCCATTCCGATGATCTTCCTTTTGCCTCTCCTCCGACAACACGACTGGGCTTTGGCGGGTCGGTAATGAAGAAGCATTGGTCCACTTGGGAAGCCAGTACCCATGGCTCATTTTTCGCGGTGACGTTTGCTTGCGGATCTTGGATTTGGCCGGGTATAACCATGGTGGTGAAATACTGGTCTTCTTTATGACTTTCTTGGCCCATCGACACGGAACATCGGGACCTTCTCTCCAACAGTAGCTCAGCTCCCAGATCTCCTCGATCCTTCCGTAGTATCTGTCCTTGTCGTTACGGTGTAGGATTCCATCGTTACCCGGAGTTCGATAACCATCGCTCTTCATGTCCTTGGCCTCGGTGTAGAATGTGTAGCCGTTGATATCGTGCGCCTCATAGGTCATCGTTGTGCTTGGCGCCTGTGACAAAGGCGAATATGAGTTGTTCTTCCGCGGAAGAATCCTCATGTAAAGGGTACGACAGAAGCTTCTGCTTGAACCAACGCGTGAAACATGAGTTGTGCTCTTTGAGTGTATCTCCGTCCGTCCTCTGTTGGCCTCGGTCATTGTACGTCTTTTTAATAAAGGTTTTGTGCTCTACCACCCAAGGATCGACCACGTCTATGTGTTGTAGCGCGACTAGGTTTGCTCTTTCAAAGTCGGCGAGTCGACCCTCGAAGTCGACATGCATTTCGGGCGACCCTCACGGTGACCCCATCCAACGAGCCTGCCGAGGTGCCTGTTGACGGGCAGACCAACGGGGTTCTCGATGCCTAGATAATTCGTGCAGTAGGAGATGCACTCTTCGGTCAGAAAGCCCCTGGCTATGCTTCCTTCTGGACGTGACATGTTGCGAACGTATCCTTTGATGACACCATTCATCCTTTCGAACGGCATCATGTTGTGCAGGAACGTCGGCCCGAGTTGGATGATATCCTCCACTATATGGACCAGCAGATGCACCATAACGTCGAAGAATGCGGGCGGGAAGTACATCTCAAGCTCGCATAGTATCACCACGATCTCTTCCTGTAGCCTTCGAGTTGCCTCACGCCAATCGACTTCCGAGATGGCGTCGAAGAAGTTGCATAGGCCAAATAGCGTTTCCGCGGACGTGCGCGTCCATGATCCCAATGGATTGCAATCTGGAAGTATCTGCGTCATCAAGACGCGTGACGGTCGTGAGACTTCATCCCGCTGAACTTCGCTTCGCTGGGTCTAGGTATCTGCTTATCTTCCCAGCGTAACCGTAAGGAAGTTTTACTCCTAGGAGGCAGGTGAAAACTGCTCGATCTCCTCCTCGACTTAGAGTGAAGCACGGGAGGGTAGTCATTTCCGGTCTTCTTGGCCTTTTGCCTTTGCGACGACTTTCGGTGTCTGCTTCGCCTCATCATCATCATCATCATCATCATCATCATCATCATCATCATCATCATCATATATAGCGTGAAGCTCCTACCGATGCCCATTGATTTCAAGTCTGCCCTTGCTTTCGCCCATCTTTGGTCCTCTCCGGCATGTTGAGCAGGGTACCAAGCAGACTCTCACACGTTCTTCGTGATATGCATGACATCAAGGCTGTGAGGCACACGGTGGATCTTCGATCGGCAAGTCCCGAAAACAGACCTCGTTTTCCATACCTTCAGCAGCGGCTCTGGCGCCTTCGCTTCTTTCCGGCTCTGGCGCCTTTTGCTTCTTTCGGCGGTGGGCAGTCTTTCCAATTTTTCAACAGCTTGTCTATTTCCTCGCCGCTCCTTGTACACGGGCGTTTTGAGTTCGGTTTCACCATCGAACAGATCCTTGCGTTTCCTCCACGGGTCATCGTCGCGAAGCCACCTTCGATGTCCCATGAACACGGTTTTCAAGACCCGGATCTCTATCTAGCTGGCGATCGTTGTGTCATCCATGCACCTTACGCATCCGGAAAATCCGTGGACTACCTGCCCCGCGAGATATCCGTAATCGAGATAGTCGTGCACCGTCGTGAGCGGTCGGGCTCTCATAGGGAAATATTCTTTCTCTGCGGCGTCCCACGTATTGGCTGGCGTTTTCCACAGCGTGTCAAGCTCCTCTTTCAGCAGCCCCAGATCATGATTGATTTCGTTCCTGGTTGTTTCGCCCTTCAATTAGCATACTCATGTGAATGTACTTCCTCTTCATGCACAACCAGGGGGAAGGTTGTACATCCACACAAACACAGGCCAGGTGCTATGTGTGCTTCTCACGGCTGCCAAACGGATTGACTCCATCGGTGCTCGCGCCCAAGACGATGTTCCTTGGATCGTTCCCAAATTCCAGTCTTGAAGTTCAACGCTTGCCACCGCTCGCATCCTTAGGGTGACTCAGCATCTTGTCTTTTATCTATCTCCGGATCATTTGCGTCATCTTCTCGCTTCTTCTCCTCCCTATCCGCGTGCCAACGCAGGAGCTTTGCTACCTTAGGGTCCATGAAATAGCGCTGCAGACGAGGAGTGATCGGAAAGTACCACACCACTTTTCGAGGAGCTTTCTTCCTCTTCTTGTATCGAGTGGCGCCAAGACACCGGACATATGGTAGACTCGCGTGCTCGTCCCGATAAATGATGAAATTGTTCATGCACACATGGTATTTCACGTCGCGGTAAATCGAGAGGACACACGATTTTCTTCGCCTCCTCCAAACTGGTCGGGCACTTGTTCCCCTTGGGAAGACGTTAGTGCGAAATGACATGTTCTCGTCGAAGCATCGTCGGTCATTTTGTGTTTTACCTTCATCTCCGAGCCATGGCGTTACTTTCAGCGGTATCCTCGGCCTGCATCCTTCATACAATGGAGTAACGCGTCTAACTCAAGTTGATCCATCTTGGCTTTCTCTCGGGCGGCAGCTCTTGCATTATCCGTCTGCTTGAGAAGCAGCTCTTGAATATGAGGGTCCTGCACCCAGCCCATCGATGGTCCAGCGTCGTCGCTCCGCCGGCATCATCATCTTCATGATCATGCCCGTCGCCTGCTCCGCATCTTCCTCATCATCATGTCCTGCATCTTCTACATGATGATCGTATACAACATCACGATCGTGATCATCTCCCGGGATTCTTCGTCTTCTCGCCCGCCCGCCGCGGTGGTTGTCTTGCTGCCCTTCCTCATTTCTTGCCCGCCCGCATGGACGACTTCGTAGTCATCTTCATCACCTTGCCACCGATAGCCATCCATGAAACCACGCAACAGCAGGTGGTCCCGCACCTGCCGGAATCCGGTCCGCAATAAGGCTCTTCACTTGCATCTTCGACACGGACATCTTATCTCCGTCTCGTTCTTTTGAAGCATCTCGGCCTTCATGGACCTCAAAAACCTATTCACGATGCCTTCGGTCATCGTGCGGACCATGGTCGCATGCGGTAGAGCAAAACGATAATTTAGAACCAAACAAAAATTTGGCATGACTTTCCCTAAAAATAGGACCAAAAAGAATGCTTAATGCCAAAATTCTCGCCGAAACGGAAATGAATCAACATTCCGCAAAATATTGGCAACTATCGCATTTCAAATACCGTACACCTCCAAACACAAACACATATGCAACACCACAAACATATGCAACACCATGAACATACATAGATCTAGCTAGGCCGTAAAAAGTGCATGTGCACATTGTTGTAGGGAGAACAACCTAAATATAGCTTCCCCCCTTACTTACCTATTAAAATAAGGTAATTTAACCACTTAATTTGAATGAATCTATGGTGGAAATGAGGAGAAAAAGAGGAGGCACCCGAGACAAGGAGGAGGTGGAGAGAATGAAGTGGGGAGAAAGTGAGTGTGTGGGTAGGAGAGGCTGTCCCAAATATCTTGTTGCTGCCCACTTACTAATGGCGCACCTCTTGCATGGTGCGCCATTAGTAGTTACAACTACTAATGGCGCACTTAAGCAGGATCGCCATTAGTATGTTTGGATAGGCGCACTAGTTCAAAAAAATCTATACTAATGGCGCACCTTTGCAGGTGCGCCATTAGTAGTTACAACTACTAATGGCGCACTTGGGCAGGATGCGCCATTAGTATGTTTGGACAGGCGCACTAGTTAAAAAAAAATTTTGATACTAATGGTGCACCCTTTGCATGGTGCGCCATTAGTAGTTTAAACTCTAATGGCGCATCAGAAGGTGGTGCGCCATTAGTATATACTAATGGCGCACCATCTTTGTGGTGCGCCATTAGTGTCAATCCCATCTATAGCCCTTTTTCTAGTAGTTCACGAACTTAATACACTAGATGCATACTGGATAGCAGTCGATGTGTGGAGTAATAGTAGTAGATGCAGGCAGGAGTTGGTCTACTAATCTTGGACATGATGCCTATATAATGATCATTGCCTAGATATCGTCATAATTATTTGAAGTTCTATGAATTGCCCAACAGTAATTTGTTTACCCGCCGTATGCTATTTTTCTCGAGAGAAGACACTAGTGAAATCTACGGCCCCCGGGTCTCTTCTTTATCATATTTTCCTTCAAGATTTATTTTTATTTGCTTTTATTTTCAGATCTATTAATCCAAAAACCCAAAAATACCTTGCTGCAATTTATTCTTATTTATTTTATCTCGCATTCCCGTGACATCTATTTATCCAATCTACTACAGTTTTATCTATCTTTTTACCTGGGAGGGATTGACAACCCCTCTTTTACGTCGGGTTGCAAGTATTTGTTCTTTGTGTGCAGGTACCATTTACATACTGTTGCGTGGTTCTCCTACTGGTTTGATAAACTTGGTCTCATCACTGAGGGAAATACCTACCGTAGTTATGCTGCATCATCCCTTCCTGTTTGGGGAAATACCGACGTAGTTCAAGCTACATCAAAATGAATTCCTGGCACCGTTGTCGGGGAGACATCATCAACATCTATCAGGTTCCTAATCAGAAATCTCATCTCCTTGCAATTTACATTATTTTCCATTTGCCTTTCGTTTTCATCTCCCCCACTTCACAAAAATTTGCCGTTTTATTCGCCCTCTTTTTCTTTCGTCGTTTTTCTCGTCAGATCCATCTTTATGCTTGCAATCATGAGTGATTTTGGTATGGCAGAAACATATGATGTCCTAACTCCTAAAATTGGACGATCTGGCAATCTGGATGCTAAAACTTTTTTTTGGGGCAAGGGAATGTTATGGGAAAAGAACAAATCCAAGAATTTTTCAGTTGTGTTGGAAATTTAAGTCTTAATGATGCTCCTACACTTAAAGGACTAAATCTTATGCAGAAGCTATTTCAGCACTAGTTCTAAAACTTCAAAATAAGTTTATCCGTACCCATCCTAGCTTGCAAATATTGTTTTATGAGCTACCCGTTATAAAGAAGCTAGGGAATTTGACTACCATTGTTCTTATGAATGAATTTGACTACATAATACGGGAAGCTAGGGAATTTTTTGATTTTTATGGTATGAATCGTGAAAAAACGGTGATAGAAGATATTCTTTATAATAGTGATTATGAGTTAAGACATTTTCTTGGTAATAATCAAATCTTTGATGAGAATCTTAAAAAGGAAATCCCTGTCTCAGATATAATCTAACAAGTTTTCAATGATGTTAATCAACATTAGTCTTGGATTGTTGCCGGAAATCAAAGGGGATATGATGATAAGCTACTTGAAAGTGCTAAACTTTCCATAGATAATGTGTTTTACGTTGTTTTTGCAAAACCTCCTGACAAAAACACCTCTAAGGAAAATAAGGAGAAAGATGACAACACTTAGATCTATACTTTATGCCTAGATAGGGGCGTAAAACAATAGCGCTTTTTGGGAGGCAACCCAATGAATACATTTTATTTTTTATTTTTCTTTCTGTTCTTGAGTGTTTGCATAATTATGCCTTTGTTATGATTCTGTTTTTTATGTTTTAGTTAGTGTTTCTGCCAACCAAAGCTTTTGGGATCATGTTGGGTGATAGTTGATTTGATCTTGTTGGAAAACATAAACTTTTGTGTCCAGTATTTTTTATTCAAAAATCACAAAATTGACGAAAGCTTCTAAATTTTTTATATAAGATTTATATGAAAATTTCCTACATCATCCTAATGTTCGAGAATTTTTGGAGTTACATAAGTATACGATGTTTTCAGATTGCTCCAGGCTGTTCTGTTTTTGACAGATTCTGTTTTCTTTGCGTTGTGTGCTTATTTTGATGAATTTATGGACTCTATTGGGGGGGGGGGTATGAGCCATAGCAAAGTTGGAATACAGTAGATATAATGCAAGAATAAAATATGAATGGGTTTGCAACAGTACTTAGAGTAGTGATTTGCTTTGTTATACTAATGGATTCAACGAAGGTTTTGTTGAGTTTTGTGTGATTGAAGTTTTCAAGTTTTGGGTGAGATCACGATGGATGAAGGAATACGGAGTAAGAAGAGCCTAAGCTTGGGGATGCCCCGTAGCATCCCAAGCTATTATCTAAAAGAGAAGCAACCAACTAAGCTTGGGGATGCCCCCGAGTGGCATCCCCTCTTTCTTCTGACGACCATCGGTATTTTACTTGGAGCTATATTTTATTCGTCACATATCTTGACTTTTACTTGGAGCGTCTTGTATGATATGAGTCTTTGCTTGTTTTGCTTTTTATTTTGTGTCATCTATCCTTGCTGGACACACCTATTTGAGAGAGCCAAAATTATGCTATGATTTGTTAGAATTGCTCTCCATGCTTCACTTAAATATTTTTTGAGCTATGGAATTGCTCTAGTGCATCACTTATACCTTTTTGAGTATAGTGTGCTTTAGTATTTTTGAAGAAATGCTCTCATGCTTCAATTAGATTTATTTGAGAGTTAGTAAATTTTTTAAGAAATTCTCTCATGCTTCACTTAAATTATTTTGAGGGAAAAAACTTTTTATGCTCATGTTCTTCACTTAGATTTGTTTGAGCTATCAAAAGCAACATACAAAATTAGTCCCAAAATGATAGATATTCAAGAGGGATATAATAAAGCTTTCATGAAGATCATTGGACAAAATAAACTTGATTCTTTGTAATAGTTTTGCAATATGATGATATAATATGTGAGTCATGTTGATGAGTAATTATGCTTTAGTAAGAATATTGGTGTTAAGGGTTGTGATTCCCTATGCAAGCACGAAAGTCAATAGTTATGCAATGAAATTACATCCTACTTGTGGTTCATTATTCGGTGTTAGTTATGCTTAATGCTCATTTATGATATTTTTCGTTTCTTGGTTGGATGCTTCTCAATCTTTTGCTAGCCTTCACTTGTACTAAGTGGGATTACTACTTATGGATCCAAAATAATTAAACCCAGTTTTTGCCACATGAGTCCACTATACCTACCTATATGCGGTATTCTTTTGCAATTCTAAGCAAATTTGTATGTGCCATCTCTAATCTTCAAAATAAGTTTCCTTTTTGTGTGCTCGTACCGCTCATGAAACGGTAGGGGGTGGCTGATATTTTTCCATGCTAGATGTGTTATTCTCAACATGAGTGTTTATTCACTTGTCATTGCACGAGAGTACGACAAAGGTATTAGGGATGCCCAGTACCAAAATTAAAAATGAATTTACTTTGTGTTGTCAAATAATAAATTCCTTGGAAATTGTTGGTATGGACAGTACCCGTGGATTCGGTTAGCCATGGAATGTGAAAGTATGGTGGAAAAAGGAATAAACTTTATTTTCTGTTTGGCAACCGCATATGATATATCTAGCATGAAAGTATTGGGAACAACTCGATCATTTTCGTTGACAGGAAAGGCATGCGACCCAAAATATTTTTATCTCTATCTTCTTTGCTTTGAGCTCTAGCACCTCTACAAATCCCTACTTCCCTCTGTGAAGGGCCTTTCTATTTACTTAATGCAATTTTTATTTTGAGTCTCCATCTTGTCTTATAAAGCACCAGGGGAACTATGATCATACTTGAGCATTGGGTGTAGCTAATATGCGAGTGTGTTTTCATGAATGGATCAATGATTGAGCATAATGGGCTAAGGATAATTTGCTTTACAGTTGATATTTTGAAAGACATGGTTGCTTGTTGATATGCTTGAGTATTGAAATCTTCAGGTCAAAATTAGACTATTGCTTTGAATCGTATAGAAGTCCAAATGTCAATGCTACAAAAGAAAACAATATTTGATGAACATGTGAGGCGGCATTCCACATCAAAAATTCTGTTTTTATCATTTACCTACTCGAGGACGAGCAGGAATTAAGCTTGGGGATGCAGATACGTCTCCAACATATCTATAATTTTTTATTGTTCCATGCTGTTATATTATCATTCTTGGATGTTTTAAAGTCATTTTATAACAACTTTATATCATTTTTTGGGACTAACTTGTTGACATAGTGCCCAGTGCCAGTTGCTGTTTTTTACTTCACAGAAAATCAATACCAAACGGAGCCCAAATGCAGCAAAACTTTTTGGTGATTTTTTCTGGACCAGAAGACACACGATGGGCCAAGGAAGTACCAGAGGGGGCCTCCGAGGGGAGCACAACCCACCTGGGCACGCCTGGGGGCCCAGGCGCGCCCCGGTGGGTTGTGCCCACCTCGGCCGCCTCCCGCACCGCCTCTTTGCTCTATAAATACCCCAAAAATCCAAAAAACCTAGGGGTGTCAATGAAACACAATTCCCGCCGCCGCAAGTTCTAGAAACCATAGATCCAATCTAGACACCATCACGGTCTACTACAAATGCAGGCAGGAGTCGGTCTACTAATCTTGGACGTGATGCCTATATAATGATCATTGCCTAGATATCGTCATAATTATTAGAAGTTCTATCAATTTCCCAACAGTAATTTGTTTACCCGCCGTATGCTATTCTTCTCTAGAGAAGCCACTAGTGAAATCTACGGCCCCCGGGTCTCTTCTTTATCATATTTGCCTTCAAGATCTATTTTTATTTGCTTTTATTTTCAGATCTATTAATCAAAAAAACCAAAAATACCTTGCTGCCATTTATTGTTATTTACTTTATCTCGCGTTCCCACGAGATCTATTTATCCAATATACTACAATTTTATCTATCTTTTTACCCGGGAGGTATTGACAACCCCTCTTTTACCTGGGGTTGCAAGTATTTGTTCTATGTGTGTAGGTACCATTTACATAGTGTTGCATGGTTCTCCTACTGGTTGGATAAACTTGGCCTCATCACTGAGGGAAATACCTACCGTAGCTGTGCTGCATCATCCCTTGCTCTTTGGGGAAATACCGACGTAGTTCAAGCCGCATCATAGCCCTCCATGATGGATTCCCCCTCTAGCAGAGTACCGAAAAAGGCCTCCAGATGGTCAGTTTAGGTGTGTGATCTTTTTGTTCGGGCTGAGCACCTTTTCTCTCTTTGCTCTGGGCCCCATACTCATGCCTCCTTGTGTTCATGACATGTGTTGTATCCTTTCTACTCATTCTCCTTTCTTCTATCAATGGGAAGATACACAAGCTTTGAGTATTCACGAAAAAAATCATGCAATATTGTTTATACTGTCAGCATAGAAATGTGTACTTCAGAATGATTTAAACCAACCGAGAACGTAATTCATTCATGGTACTATGTTATTTGGGAATATTGCAGGAGTAGTTTATCCTGCTTGTTGGTATGTTGCAAAATGATGTTTCTAAAGTTGCAACTCGAGTGTTTACCCTGGTTAGTGGTTATTTGAGTGGACATCTGTGAAAAATTCATTTTTTTGTTGATCTATGGGATTTCCAACAGAACAAATGACCAACTTTACTTTACTGAATCTGTCTGCAAAAGATCATATAAAAATAAAACAGGAAAAGGGATGCAGTAACATGTAATGGCTTCATGCTAGTTGCTTAATCAATTGCTTGCTTCTAAGGATTTCTTATCTAATCCAAGGGAAGGAAGAGGGTGGAAAGTGTTGTTGTGTCAATATGAGATTGTGTAGCGTGTGAAGTGAAAAAAATCATGTTCTGCCTCACAGCTTTCAAAGATATATAAAAATAAATAAATGTTGATTTATTTATGTTGTCATCATAAGCTTATTATCATATTTGGTCTATGCAGGTTGGGCAGACATATTTTGAATTGGTATTTAGAGAATGAACAACTTCTATGTAGGAGAATTCGCTATAACTACTATATTGTGTGTTAATTACAAAATGTTGTGCTTTGATGATGCATTTATGAAGCACCTCCTTATGCTATCAACGTACATTAAATTTTTTTCTATTGGCATGGTGCGGCCTCCTCGTCTTCTGTTTGTTGGCTAATCCTCCACTATAAATCCACCAACTACCATTGTTTACAACTCGCCTAAACAAGCAACTTCCCTTTGTTGTTTTATCCCTCTATTGGCAATAGCTCACAAAAAGGTGGTCCTCCGGTACATCCTTGATAAGAAGTTCTAGTGAAGTACTTCGAAAAAGTGCCATGAGGGCATGCATAAGAAGGCGGATGAGGTGGCCATCATATGTAACACCAAGACCTGTATGCTAGTGTATGGAGAGGGTGAGGAGGTACCAGAGGTGCTCCTGTCCGACACTTAGGCGGTGGCTATCCTGACTCGGTACAAGAATTTGTCGGAGAGGATGTTCAAGAAGAAGATGAATCAAGAGGGCTTTCTCAGCCAACACTTCTTCCAGCTCCAGGCCAAGGGCACAAGTTTCAGGGCATTTGCAAAGACAACGAGACCAGAATCCCCTTGTCTGACAAGGGGAGCACCAGAATCGTCCTCCAGGCCACGGGCCTCCTTCGCAAACGCACTTGAACTTGTGACCCTTGGCCTGGAGCTTGCTAAACTGTTGGTTGAGAAAGCCCTCTTTATTTACTGTCTTCTTGAACTTCCCCTCTGGCATATTCTTATACCAAGTTAGGTAAGCCACAGCCTCAACATGGGATGGGAACATCTCTGGTATGGTCTTTCCCTCACCATACACTAGCACACGTGCTTGGTGTTGCACATGATGGCTACCTCATCCGCCTTCTTCCGCAGACCGTCATGGTGCTTCTTCTAAGTACTACAGCGGGACTTGATATCTAGGATGTATTGGATGGCCACCTTCTTGCGAGCCATTTCAAATAGAGGGATTAAATAGCGAAGGGAAGGTGCTTGTTTTGGCGAGTTGAAAGCGATGGGGTTGGGTGAATTTATAGTGGAGGGTTAGGCAAGAAGCCCAGCGCGAGGAGGATGCAGCATGCTAATCGAAGAACTTCTAAATGTACATTGATAGGATAAGGAGGTGCTTCATATCGAGAAACTTTTTAATGTACGTTGATGGGATAAGGAGGTTATTCATAAATGCTTCATCAAAGCACACCATTCTATAAGAAAAAAATTCAATTTTACTACCCTAAAGAAAGTTGGTGGTTTACATAACCCCCTGATCATTATTTCTGCTCCCTTCACCCCCTAAAAATTCCATACTGGACAAAATAAGTACCTGGGTGGTTTGACTTGATTTATTGCTAACATGGAAATGGTTAACAATGGTTTTGACCTGCGGGTGGGCCTCTCTTGTCAGGTGGGTGGCGATGGGAGGTCAGGAGGAGCTCCTCTATCTCAGCCTAGACTGACGAGAGAGACCCACCCGTAGGTCAAAACTATTGGAAATATGCCTTAGAAACAATAATAAATTGGTTATTATCATATTTTCTTGTTCATGATAAATGTTCATTATTCATGACATAATTGTATTGACTGGAAACTTAAATACATGTGTGAATACGTAAACAACATTGTGTCCCTAGTAGCCCTATACTAGGCTAGCTTGTTCATTGAAGATGGTTAATGTTTCCTAACCATATACATGAGTTGTCATTTGATAAAGGGATCACATCATTAGGAGAATTTTGTGATGGACAGACCCAACCTTAAGCTTAGCATCAGATCGTATCACTTAGTTACTTTCTACAACTTTCTTCATGTCAAGTATATGTTCCTTAGACCATGAGATCATGTCACTCCTAGATACCAGAGGAATACCTTGTGTGCTATCAAACATCACTTCATAACTGGGCCTGTGATCATAAAGGTGCTCTACAGGTATTTCTGAAGGTGTCTGTTGGGTTGCATGGATCGAGATTGGGATTTGTCACTCCGTGTGATGAGGAGATATCTCTGGGCCCTCTCGATAATACAAGATCGCAAGAAACATGTGACTAATGAGTTTAGCAACGGGATCTTGTATTACAAAACGAGTAAAGAGACTTGGTGGTAAAGATATTGAACTTGGTATGGAGATAGTGACGATCGAATCTCAGGCAAGTAACATATTGCCGGACAAAGGGAATCGTATACAGGATTGGCTGAATCCCCGACAATGTGGTTCAACCGATAAAGATCTTCATGGAATATGTGGGAATCAATATGGGTATCCAAGTCCCGGTATTGGTTATTGACCGGATAGGTGTCTTGTTCATGTCTACATGATTCCCAAACTCGTAGGTCGCACACTTAATGTTCAGTAGCGCTAGGCTAATGTTGAGATATTAATAGTGGAATGGGGAGGCGCATGGGGGCAACTGTTGGTGTCAAAACATGCAGATCTCGGGTAGGGGGTCCCAAGTTATGTGTCTGAGGATCGATGATAACAAGGGACAATAGGGACACGATGTTTACCCAGGTTCGGGCCCTATTAAAGGAGGTAAAACCCTACGTCCTGCTTTGACTGTATTCGACGAGTATTGGGGTTACAAGTGTTGATCTACCTCGAGATCGTAATGGCCAAACCATAGCTGTCTAGCCTATGATTATTCTCCTCTTCTATGGACCTAACCCTCCGGTTTATATACACACCGGAGTGGGTTAGGGTTGTACATAGTCGGTTTGCAGAGGAAGGAACTACTTCATCCCGCGGGTGGAGAACAAGGGCCACCGCTCCGGAGTCATTAGCTGGATCCCTCTGTTGGCAATGGCTCGCAAGAAGGTGGTCCTCCGATACATCCTTGAGAAGAAGTTCCGGTGAAGTACTTCGAAAAGGTGCCACGAGGGCATGCAGAAGAAGGAGGATAAGGTGGCCATCATGTGTAGCACCAAGACCTGTATGCTACTGTACGGAGAGGGTGAGGAGGTACCAGAGGTGCTCCCGTCTGACACTTAGGCGGTGGCTATCCTGACTCGGTAAAAGAATATGTCGGAGAGGAAGTTCAAGAAGACGATGAATCAAGAGGGCTTTCTCAGCCAACACTTCTTATAGCTCCAGGCCAAGGGCACAAGTTCCGGGGCGTTTGGAAAGACAATGAGACCAGAATCCCCTTGTTCGACAAGGGGAGCACCAGAATTGTCCTCCAAGCCAAGGGACTCCTTCACGAACGCACTGGAACTTGTGTCCCTTGGCCTGGAGCTTTTCAAAGTGTTGGCTGAGAAAGCCCTCTTGATTTACCATCTTCTTGAACTTCCCCTCTGGCATATTCTTGTACCAAGTTAGGATAGCCACCACCTCAACACAGGATGGGAACATCTCTGGTCCGGTCTTGCCCTCACCATACACTAGCACACACGCCTTGGTGTTGCACATGATGGCCACCTCGTCCGCTTTCTTCCACATACTATTTTGGTGCTTCTTCGAAGTACTGCGGTGGGACTTGTTATCTAGGATGTACTGGAGGGCCACCTTCTCGCAAGCCATTTCCAATAGAGGGATTAAATAGCAAAGGGAAGTTGCTTGTTTTGGTGAGTTGATAGCAATGGGGGTGGGTGGATTTATAGTGGAGGGTCAAGCAAGAAGCCCAGGGCAAGGAGGCTGCAGCGTGCTAATCGAAGATCTTTTAAATGTATGTTGATAGGATAAGGAGATGCTTCATATCAAGAAACTTTTAAATGTACGCTCACATGATAAGGAGGTGCTTCATAAATGCATGATCAAAGCACACCATTTCTGTAAGAAAAAGTCCATTTTATTTCTGCTCCCTGCACCTAAAAATTTCATACCGGACAAAATCAGCACATGGGTGGTTTGACTCGATTTATTGCTAACGTGGAAATGGTCAACGACAGTTTTGACCTTTGGGTTGGCCTCTCTTGTCAGGTGGGTGGCGATGGCCCAGCCATCGGGCATCGTCATCCCTCTCCTCGCACAGGAGGTAGCAGGGAAGCGATGTAGGCGGCACAGGGAGGAGAGGGGACGGCCAGATCCAGGGGTGGCGACCCCATCTGGTCTGGTTCCGGCCGGATCCGGAGTTCGGTGAGAGTAACAAGATGGAACAACGGCGAGCTCGGGCATCGTCATGATAAATGTTTATTATTCATGATAGAATTGTGTTGACTGGAAACTTAAATACATGTGTGAATACATAAACAACACTTTGTCCCTAGTAGGCCTCTACTAGGCTAGCTTGTTGATTGAAGATGGTTATGGTTTCCAAACCATATACATGAGTTATCATTTGATAAGGGGGTCACATCATTAGGAGAATGATGTGATGGACAGACCCAACCGTAATCTTAGCATGAGATCGTATCACTTTGTTATTTGTTACAGCTTTCTTCAAGTCATGTATATGTTCCTTAGACCATGAGATCATGTCACTCTCAGATACCGGAGGAATACCTTGTGTGCTATCAAGCATCACTTCGTAACTGGGTGATCATAAAGGTAATCTACAGGTATTTCTGGAGGTGTCTGTTGGGTTGCATGGATCGAGACTGGGATTTGACACTCCGTGTGACGGAGAGATATCTATGGGCCCTCTCGGTAAAACAACATCACAAGAGTTCAGTCACGGGATCTTGTATTACAAAACGAGTAAAGAGATTTCCGGTAAAGAGATTGAACTTGGTATGGAGATACCGACGATCGAATCTTGAGCAAGTAACATATCACGGGACAAAGGGAATTGTATACGGGATCGTCTGCACCCCCGACAATGTGGTTAAACCAATAAATATCTTCATGGAATATATAGGAATCAATATGGGTATCCAGGACCCCCTATTGGTTATTGACCGGAGAGGTGTCTCGTTCATGTCTACATGA
This sequence comes from Aegilops longissima, assembly GCA_021605205.1. NCBI lineage: Eukaryota > Viridiplantae > Streptophyta > Magnoliopsida > Poales > Poaceae > Aegilops > Aegilops longissima. The sequence continues at coordinate 52,941 of JAHIAM010007418.1, read as the reverse complement.
TTTCCAAACCCGTAGGTCGCACGCTTAATGTCCGGTAGCGCTAGGGTAATGTTGAGATATTAATAGTGGAAAGTCCAAAAATAGGTTGGAGTCCAGGATGGGATATGGGAAATCATGAGGAGCTCTAGAATAGTCCGGAGGTAAAGATTTATATATGGGAAGTCATATTCAGGGTTCCAAAAAAGTTCGGGAATTTTTCGTAAGTACTAGGAAGGTTCTAGAAGGTTTCGAGAGTTCCACCATGGGGCCCAATGCCTCGGGAAGGGCCCAAATGGACCGAGGAGTGGTGCTACAGCCCACATGGGCTGGCTGCACCATTCCCCAAGGCACATCTCGTTTAAATCTAGAAATAAGGTATCATCTCTAAATTGAAAGGGTTGAATCCAGAGAGAAGATGTTATCTCAAAGTTTAAAGGGATTTATCCCATGTGGACGACCCTAGGAGGGTTTTGGATGCCCTCCCCTACCCCCTAGACTATATATATATATATAGTGGAGGTGCATGGGGGTAACCACCCCTTCACCCTTTCCATTTGCCTCTCCCAACTCCTCCCACATTTCTCCGGTACGCGCTTGGCGAAGCCCTGCCGGAATTACAGTGCCACCACCACCACCATACCCCCGTGCTAGTTCTAGTCACATCTACGTCCTCTACTTTGCTTGCTAGATTAAGAAGGAGAGCACGCTATCAAGCTGAAGGTGTGCTAATCTCGGAGGTGCCATCCATTCGGCACTTGATTGGATTGGATCGTGAGAGTACGACTACATCAACCGCGTTACATACGCTAACGCTTTCCGTCTACAATGATACATACACACACTTCCCTATTGTTGCTATGCATCTCCTAGACCGGATATTTGGTGTTTCATAGGATTTTTTTTATTTTCATGCTTCGTTCCCCATCAGTGCCATCATGACCTAGGTATATGCATAGATGTATATGCACGAGTAGAACACAAAGATGTTGTGGGCGTTGATGTTCAGATTTCTTACCTCCCTTGTCTTATTTGGATTCAGCGGTATTGTGGCATGAAGCAGCTCGGACCAAACTTACTTGTCCTTGCACAAGAGACCAGATCCACAGACTAACATGCAACTTGTATTGCACAAAAGTGTCTGGCGGGTCTCTGTTTCTCCCACTTTAGTTGAATCTGATTTGACAATGGTGATCCTTGTATAAGGTTAAAAGACAAGTTGTATATCACCATTGTGGTTTTGGGTAGATAAGAACAGTTCTTATAGTTTGTCCTAGCAGCCACGTAAAAATTGTAGCAACAAAATAGAGGATGTCTAACTTGTTTTTGCACGACATGTTGTGATGTGGTATGGCCAAAACGTGATGTGATATATGTTGATGTATGAGATGATAATGTTTTTGTAATAGGTTCATGACTTGCATGTCGATGAGTACGGCAGCCCGCAGGAGCCATATGGTTGTCCTTAATTTATTGTATGACCTACATGTCAATTAATAAATGCCATGTAATTGCTTTAATTTATCACTATGAGTTAGCAATTGTTGTAGAAAAAATAATTGGCAGAAACAACCACATGACGACATGATGATGGAGATAATGGTATCATGCCGGTGATGATGGAAGTCATCCCGGTGCTTTGGAGATGGAGATCAAAAGCACAAGATGATAATGGCCATACCATCACTACCAAAAAACACTTCTGTGATGATATGTGTTTATCATAGTAGGTCACGTTTTCTCTCATGCATGTACATCCATGACCATTTTATGATAGAATCAAGATAGTCATACCTATTCTATCGTAGAAGTGTTCCGTGACATTACTAAAATTATCATCACTGAAGTGTCCACTTCCATGACGATAAATGGCCCGTCATGGAAGTGCTTTCTTCAAGGGTAACCGACATGTGGCATCCACTGTAACGGCAATTTGGTTTCAGTTCAGATTTGATAGCCCATTAATAGCCCGGACCAATGGGGATTTTCCATGTGTAAACCAGAGGAACCACGTGTCAGCTCGACGTCGTGATAGATGTCATTCATCCAATGGATGAGACGGGCCTAGGAAAAAGTGGCATGTGGCACGACCCAACAATGGCCCATTTAGGTTAAATAGGCCGGACCGTTTGACTTGGTCAAAAGTTAGCGGGCCGGCCCGTGGAAATCCTGTTAATGGCATGTTCGCATATAGCCCATCTATGACCCGTTATGGCCTTTCCGAATTCGGCCCAGTAGCGTCATGTGGGCTGTCCAATATAATTCCAGCCCATTGTAACTTTCGGCACATGCATAGCCCATGACGTCTTTCAGCCCATATGAGGCCTTTTGTATCTCTGGGCCCATTAATGGCCCGTGGTGATTCTGGCCCATAATGAACAGTAAATTGCTTCATACCCATTAACGGCCCTTGATTCAGTTGGACCGTTTCCAGCCCATGTTATCTTTCGGCCTTCTAAGGGCCCATATATTCTTGGGATCATTTATGTCCCTCGATTACTTATGCTCCGTTACTGGCCAGTTTCCCTAATGGGCCAAATTTAGCCTGTGGTTATAGTCAGCCCGTTTGTGGCCCATTAACCCATTGGGCCTTTTTCATACCGTCAAATATTCCGGCCCTATAATGACGCATTATGCTTGTCGATAGAATTAAGCCTGTGATACAAACTGGCCTGTTAAAGACCTGTTATCACTACTAGGAAAAAGGCTACTGGTAGCACGGTTAAAATGGCTACTAGCAGCGCGGGTACCCGCGCTAATAGTATCGCGCTACAACTAATAGTTAGTAGTAGCGTGGGTTAAACCCGCGCTACTACTAACTTTGTTAGTAGTAGCGTGTGCCACCCACGCTACTACTATTTCGTACCCGCGCTACTACGAACGAAATAGTAGTAGTGTGTCTCTAATACCAACACTACTAGTATCCTAAGTACTAGTAGCGAGCAGGTTTTCCCACGCTACTACTAACTTATTAGAAATTGAAAATAAAATAAAATTAGTCAATTCCATTCTATCACACAATTGCCATATCTACTATCACAGATCCTCATTGTAGAGGCAACTCGTGTATAATTCATAGCTTTTACATAAGTAAGAGTGTAAACACAGTGTTGTGCATGTCAGGTACCTACGTAAGTGGTTCTTTCCATGCAAATTCAAAACTTTACAACTACTTATAGACGTCAGAGACTAAGACACGTTGTTATGGTCCAATCCAAAAATTAGCTCACTCGTCAATGCGTGGCGCCTTCCCGGCCTGATCTCGCGGCATGCAGCTGCGACGAAACACAGCGGGCAGCCTCGACGAGCCACACTTGACCGATGGCAGCCATCGCCTTGAGTGGTGACGCCATCACGTCCATCACCCTAGGCCTCAGCTCAAGCAAGCCCCGGTCAATGTCGGCCTCGTGCCACACCACCAGCGGATGGAGGAAGCCATCATACATGTGCCATGCACCCTGAAATCCAAACACCATTAAGATTCAGATTCATAATTGGCCACATACCGAATTAAGCCAATCTGAAATGTTGATCATCTCTCGGGCTCGGGGTGTCTGATCGACTGCTTACCCATGTGCTGGGGTGCTAGAGGTAGATGACGAGCAGCAGCCTCGCCTCTCTGTACATCGGCAGCCACGACACCGTCCAGTCCATGAACCTCTCGACGACCGTCAGCATCGCCACCAGAATCCCGCGGCATTACCAATAGAGGTTCAGAAACTTCGGATTCTTCAGAAGAATGACACGGAAAAATAATGTGGTGCATGTCGATGAAAAAGACAATCGGTGAAAAAGACAAAGAGCATACTAGCCCATTCAGGCAGTGAAAATATAATGTAGAGCAATAAAAGTGGAACATGGCTCAGCATTTGCATTGATAGGGACAACTATACAATTGGGGATCCAGTAGGTAAATAAATAATTCTCATAAATCAACAACATTGTCTGCATTTAACATACTGTAAATAGTGTCTGACATCCTTGAGGAAAACCCAAACATTGCTACCTTGTTCAGGGCTCGAGCATGAACTGATGCGCTCTGCTTCATGTACATACGGTTGTGCTGCACCGGTGTTTATGCAAGGGGTCAGTGTTAAACTAACACTGAATTTACTATTAGAGGGGATGGAATGCCTAAATTCACAATATTAACCTGATCGACCACCTTTTGCCGCACAAATCTATGGTGTTCAGGAGTTCGGCAAAATTGAACAAACAAAGCCCCAAAATGCTCAAAAGTAAGATCCAGAAAGAGATAAGTACTTGTAGAGCAGGTCTGTACTAATGATACTAAATATACTATTCTCAAAAAGTAAAACAGAAAACTGAATCCGGTAGGTAGACCTGACAATTGCCGTCTCCGTTAACCTTGAGCTCAACCAGGCCATACAGCACCAACTTGTCGAGAAGTCTTCGGTGATATGAAAAGGTTGCATTTAACATATTATCTTAACCGGAAATAGGGAAAATCCAAGAATACCATAAAGAGCAAACAGTTAGCACGTGGATCATCACATTTCAAGTAGAAGCACTACAGGTGAAATCAACTGCTCTGATTAGATATACAAGCACACTGCCTATGTGCCCTTGAACTCTCCAATACGAGATCATCAATCCATGCTAAACTACATCATGCTTGGGATCATGTACACATGAGTCACACCAAGTGTAGATGCAAAACTCAGAACAAGTAGTATCCATAAATAAATAGAGTGAAGCAAACAAATTAACATCAAATCAATCGACCCACTCGGATCACAAACCATATTTGAGCAGTTTTAGAATTCAGCAAATGGGGGAGGCTCACCGGGGGCGTAGAAGCTGAGCATCTGGTTGGCATGGTACCTGACATACAGAGGAATGGAAATCCATCAGTAATCAGGAGAGGATAATGTGTGAGGTTATGATCAGTGGGAGGATCCGTGTGCCTATGGTTTGTGGATCGACCAGGATTTCATGGTTAACAAGCCCCTCATACATATACCTCTCCGACGGCACACACATTCGGCTGGATCTCAAGATAGCACGACATGGGAATGGGGAATCGGATCAGAGAGGGAGAGAGAGGTACCATGGGATGAAGGGGTCGGAAGCGGAGGCGCTGCAGGAGGCGGGGAGCACAATGGTCTCCGGGACACACTTGTTGAGGTCGTGCAGGATCTCGACGAGCGGGCGCGTGATCCCCGACGACGTAGCGTCCAGCGGCACCACGTACTTGCCTGTCGAGGCCGCCGCGGCGAGCACCGCCCTACCCCTCCTCCGCCGCTCTGGCGCCACAGCCACACGCACGCGGCTGCGGTAAGAGCCGCGGGGGAGCGCGAGGAGGCGAGGGTCCGCGCGAGGGAGGCGGTGGCGGTGGCTTCCTTGGGGATCGGAGTGGCGGAAGGTGGGAGCTTGTGGGAGTGTTGCCCGCAGCCGGTGCTCGCCGAAACCGGCTGGCGTGGGTGGTGGCGGCGGCGAGGAGACCGTGGGGAGAGGAGCCGGGGTGCCGTGGATCGAGGAACAGGTGAGTTCGTGAGAGTTTTTTAGGGATGAGAGAGAGAGTGGTGGGATGGGAGTGGATCAGGCCGGGGTGGATGGTGCAGTAGTGCTCACTCTTAGTAATAGCGTGGGCGTCTTACCTACGCTAGAGCTACTTACTTAGTAGTACCGCATGTTTTATACCCCTCGCTACTGCTATGGTCTATCCTGGGGGCATGATGGATACCACTTAGTAGTAAAGTGGGTTTATACCCCTTCCTACTACTATCAACTTTGTAGTAGCGCGGGTTTTATACCCCTCGCTACTACTAATTAGCGGTAGCACATCCTTTTAGAACGCGCTACTGATAAGCTTCTGTGTATAAGGTTTTCCCTAGTAGTGTATGGTCGCGTTCATAAACGGATGATTCCAATTTTGGCCCATCTACAACCCATATTGTGGTCTATTATGGGTCCACAAATTGTACGACCCATGTGTGGCCCATGGATCATATGTCCCGTAGGAGACCCATTGATCGTACGGCCTCTAGGAGACCCATGGATCCTATGACCCGATTATACATATGGAACATTGTTTAGATTATGAAGATCTAGCTGGAGCTTGAAATGTACTATGATTTGAACTCAACATAAAGTGGATTCAAAAATTCGAGTTCGAGTTCATATAGTACACATAGTTCATATCTAACTTGATAGTTACAATGTGGTGTGTTGTGAAGATAATATATAGATGATTGTTTAACTTGACAAGAATCATGATTGCAGATTATTATTCAAATAGATAAATGAATTCAAATTTAGTTAAATTGAAGCGGTCGTATGTACATTTGGAATGCACTAAAATGTTCATTTGAGTAGGTTACATGCATTATACACTTAGTGAAATATTTTAATTGAACATAAAATGGATTCAAAGTTTTGAATGGCATTTGTAGTAACTCATACAGTAAAACAGGACAAGACTCTCTCTTGTGTGGTGTGAATTATTTCTTTTTATTTTTTTCCTTGAGGGAAGTGCGAATTGATTTGGTAAAATACGTGTTAGGCTTGTCCCAAAATTTCAACCCGCGCCTTATTATCCCGAAATTTCAATATATTTCTTTGTCTCCTTGTGCTCCGAAAACTCCCTTCTTCTCAACTCACGCCTCGCTATCCCAAATTACAACACGCGCAGAAACTCCCACCTCCTGCGAAATCCCGACACGTGAAATTCCTATTATACTCCTGAACCGAAAGAATTACCTAGTTCAAATCGGTGGGAGTACCTTTGTAACTTACTCTAAATTTAGGATTAGCGCATCCCTAAGCCATGGTCCCCCTCCCATCCCATTCGTCCCCCATTCTTACACCGAGGCCGCCAAAACCTACAAAACCCCACCCTCCTCCGTCCGCCTCCCTATCGCCGCCCAGCCGGAGCCTCTTCCCAATGACGTCGTCCACCGCAACAGCTCGATGCCCCTCATCCAACACACTTGATGAGGATCCGTCGTCGATCTCCTTGTCCCGACAATTCAGCCACCTCATCCTCCACCTCCAAGGAGCAGCCCCGATCTTCACCTCGTCTATCGCGCCACTTCCATTCCAATAGCACCGTCTTCACCTGCCCCATCCGAACTGCAGAACCCTCATGCTACTTGTGAGTTGTGTTGGGATTTCCTCGATGAGGAGAGGATGATGTAGTACAGTAGAGATAAGTATTTCCCTTAGTTAAGAACCAAGGTTATCAATCCTATAGGAGAACCACGCGAAACCTCGTTAGCAGCACCTACACACACAAAAGAAAACACTTGCACCCAACGCGATCAAGGGGGTTGTCAATCCCCCTGGCGGTTATTTGCAAGGATCAAAACTCGTAGTGATAGATAGATAAAATAAAATAACGATAATAAATTGCACCAAGGTATTTTTGGATTTTATATATGATAAAAGTAGACCCAAGGACCATAATTTTCACTAGAGGGTTCTCTCTTGAACAAAAAGCATACGGTGGGTAAACAAATCACTATTGGGCAATTGATAGAAAAGCACATAGTTATGACTGTATTCAAGGCAATGATCATGTATATAGGCATCACATCCTAGACAAGTAGACCGACTCCATCCTGCATCTACTACTATTACTCCACCTGTCGACTGCTATCCAACGTGCATCTAGAGTATTAAGTTAATAATAATGGAGTAACACCTTAAGCAAGATGACATGATGTAGATAAAGTAAATCCAACCAGTGTGAATAAACCCCATCGTTTTCCCCTTAACGGCAACAATACAAATATGTTTCTTGTCCCCTACTTTGTCACTAGGATATAGAGCACAACCTGATTGAACCCATTACAAAGCATCTCTCCCATTGCAAGATAAATCAATCTAGTTGGTCAAATCAAACGAATAGATTGGAGAGAAATACAAAGCTATAATAATCATGCATAAATGAATTTAGAGAAGACTCAATTAATATTCATGGATAATCTGATCATGTACCCACATTTCATCGGATCCCAACAAGCACACCGCAAAAGAAGATTACATTGAATATAACTCCAAGAACATCAAGGAGAACATTGTATTGAAGATCAAAGAGAGAGAATATGCCATCTAGCTACTAGCTATGGATCCATAGGTCTGTGGTGAACTACTCACACATTATCTGAAGGGAAGCAAGGTTGATGTAGAAACCCTTCGTGATCGATTCCCCCTCCGGAAGAGTACCAGAGAAGGCCTTTAGATGGTCAGTTTAGCTGTGTGGTTTTTGTTGTTCCAGCTAAGCACCCCTTATCTCTCTCTGCTCTAGGCCCGATGCTCATGCCTCCTTATGTTTCATGACATGTGTTGTATACTTCTTTCTACTCATTCTCCTTTCTGCTATCAATGAAAAGATATGCAAGCTTTGTGTCTTCGCGAAAATAATAATGCAATATTGTATATAGCGTCAGCATAGAAATGAGTACTTCAGAATGATTTAAACCAACCGAGAACATAATTCATTCATGGTAGTATGTTATTTGGGAATATTGTAGGAGTAGTTTATTCTGCTTGTTGGTATGTTGCAAAATGATGTTTCGGAAGTTGCCACTCGTATGTTTACCCTGGTTAGTGATTATTTGAGTGGACATCCATGACAAATGCATATTTTTGTTGATCTATGGGATTTCCGAAATTACAAATGACCAACATTACTTTATGAATCCATCTACGTAACTTGTAATGGCTTCATGCTAGTTGCTTAATCAATTTCTTGCTTCTAAGGATTTCTTATCTAATCCAAGGGAAGGAAGAGGGGTGGAAAGTGTTGTTGTGTCAATATGAGATTGTGTAGCGTGTGAAGTGAAAAAAATCATGTTCTGCCTCACAGCTTCCAAAGATATATATAAATAAATAAATGTTGATTTATTTATGTTGTCATCATAAGCTTATTATCATATTTGGTCTATGCAGGTTGGGCAGACATATTTTGAATTGGTATTTGGAGAATGAACAACTTCTATGTAGGAGAATTTGCTCCAACTACTATCTTGTGTGTTAATTACAAAAATGTTGTGTTTTGATGATGCATTTATGAAGCACCTCCTTATGCTATCAGCGTACATTAATTTTTTTTCTATTGGCATGGTGCGGCCTCCTCGTCTTCAGTTTGTTGGCTAATCCTCCACTATAAATCCACCCACTCCCATTGTTTACAACTCGCCTAAACAAGCCACTTCCCTTTGTTGTTTTATCCCTCTATTGGCAATAGCTCGCAAAAAGGTGGTCCTCCGGTACATCCTTGATAAGAAGTTCTAGTGAAGTACTTCGAAGAAGTGCCACGAGGGCATGTAGAAGAAGGCGGATGAGGTGGCCATCATATGTAACACCAAGACCTATATGCTAGTGTATGGAAGGGTGAGGAGGTACCAGAGGTGCTCCTGTCCGACACTTAGGCGGTGGCTATCCTGACTCCGTACAAGAATATGTCGGAGAGGATGTTCAAGAAGAAGATGAATCAAGAGGGCTTTCTCAGCCAACACTTCTTCCAGCTCCAGGCCAAGGGCACAAGTTTCATGGCATTTGCAAAGATAATGAGACCAGAATCCCCTTGTCTGACAAGGGGAGCACCAGAATCGTCCTCCAGGCCACGGGCCTCCTTCGCAAACGCACTTTAACTTGTGGCCCTTGGCCTGGAGCTTGCTAAACTGTTGGTTGAGAAAGCCCTCTTTATTTACTGTCTTCTTGAACTTCCCCTCTGGCATATTCTTATACCATGTTAGGTAAGCCACCGCCTCAACATGGGATGGGAACATCTCTGGTATGGTCTTTCCCTCACCATACACTAGCACACATGCTTGGTGTTGCACATGATGGCTAGCTCATCCGCCTTCTTCCGCAGACCGTCATGGTGCTTCTTCAAAGTACTATAGTGGGACTTGTTATGTAGGATGTATTGGAGGGCCACCTTCTTGCGAGCAATTTCAAATATAGGGATTAAATAGCGAAGGGAATGTGCTTGTTTTGGCGAGTTGAAAGCGATGGGGTTGGGTGCATTTATAGTGGAGGGTTAGGCAAGAAGCCCAGCGAGAGCAGGATGCAGCGTGCTAATCGAAGAACTTCTAAATGTACATTGATAGGATAAGGAGGTGCTTAATATCGAGAAACTTTTTAATGTACGTTGATGGGATAAGGACGTTATTCATAAATGCATCATCAAAGCACACCATTCTATAAGAAAAAAGTCAATTTTACTACCCTAAAGAAAGTTGGTGGTTTACATAAGCCCCTGATCATTATTTCTGCTCCCTTCACCCCCTAAAAACTCCATACTGGACAAAATAAGTACCTGGGTGGTTTGACTTGATTTATTGCTTACATGGAAATGGTCAACAACGGTTTTGACCTGCGGGTGGGCCTCTCTCGTCAGGTGGGTGGCGATGGCCCAGCCGTCGGGCATCATCATCCCTCTCCTTGCGCAGGAGGTAGCAGGGCAGTGACGCAGGCGGCACAGAGAGGCGAGGGGGTGGCCAAATCTAAGGGTGGCGTCCCCATCTGGTTTGGTTCTGGTCGGATCCGGAGTTCGGTGAGGGTATCAAGATCGAACAACGGTGAGCTTGTAGCAGCGATGGCCCATCCCTTGGGCATCGTCGTCCCTTTCCTCATGGAGGAGTAGTAGGGAAGCGGCAACGGCCCTGTGGCAATGCAGGCGGCGGGGGAGCCAAGGGGCCGACCAGATTCAGGGGTGGTGGCCCCATCTAGATCTAGAGTCCAGCGGCAGTGTGATGATGGCACGAAGGTGAGCTCGTGTCGACGACTTGACCTATACCTGAGAGATATGATGGAGAGTTCAGGTGAGAGAAGAGAGAAGGGAGAGGAAGGAGAAGCAGAGTGCTCACCGGCGTTTTCCGCAGGTAGAGTGGTCAGGCGCGAGGGCCCGGTGCTCGGCAGTTAGGCGGCTGCGAGGGGAGGTCAGGAGGAGCTCCTCTATCTCATCCTACACTAACGAGAGAGACCCACCCGTAGGTCAAAACTGTTGGAAATATTCCCTAGAGGCAATAATAAATTGGTTATTATCATATTTTATTTTTCGTGATAAATGTTCATTATTCATGACAGAATTGTATTGATTGGAAACTTAAATACATGTGTGAATACGTAAACAACATTGTGTCTGTAACATGCCAAATTTTCAATTTGGAATGTTATACACTAGATCATCATTGCATATCATATTTTATTGCATTTTGGCTAGATCCTAGAAATTTCACGCAACTCAAGGACCCACGGAGAGAGTTGAGGATTTCGTTATTTTCATATTTGAGTTTTCTCCATTTTTAAAAATAGGATCATTTGATTTTATTTATTTTATCTTCAATTATTCCAATTATCAAAAAATATGAGAGAGGGAATAAAATGACTTTCCCAAAATAAAGGAATATTGAGGATTTAATAAAAAAATCAAATAAGATTTATTTTGGAGTTTTTTTCTATTTTATTTGAATTTAGGAAAGTGCGCGTTTATCAAAATTGCATAGAGGACCCAAATAAATGTTCATCTTGTCCGGCTTGATTTTAGAAGTCGGGGAAATTTTATTTTGGGATTTTTGGAGTCTGTTTAGTATTTATTTTATTTCTTTATCTGCGCGAAACTATTTAAAAAAAACGAACCGACCTAGCCGGGCCGTACCCGACCCGGACTCTAGCCCGGCCGGCCTTTATAAGCCGGGGGAGCCCAGCCCGAGCCGCCCAGCCCGCTTAACCCTAGCCGCCGCCCGCTTCGAGCCGCCCGCCGCCGCTTCGCCATACACCGCCACCACCACCGCCTCGCCGAGCCACGCCGCCGCCCGCCACCTTGCCGCCGACTGCCGCCGCCCCGCCGGAGTTCACCGACACCGGAGGCCGCCGCCGCCGCCTCCGTTCTTCACCGGTTAACCGCCCGGTTTTTTTATAAAAACGGCGGTCGTTTTTTTATTTAGATCGGTTTTTTCCGGTTATTCTATTTAGCGGACGTTCGTCCATACGTTCGTTTCAAAGAACGGTTTTTTCGTTTAGCCGCAAACAGCGAACGTTCGTTCGTTAGGCTGTTCGTCGTTTTTCTTTTTCACGGATTATCCGTGATTATTTTCGATCAAGATTTCTGATCCGATTTTCATTTTAGTATAACCTTTTGCTCGTTTATCGGAATCAGGCAATTCAAGAGCCTAGAGTTTCGTCTCGAAACCGTATTTCCATTTAACAAACTCAAACAAGTTTTTGCTACTGTAAAATTTGACTTAAGTCCAGATTAGTAAACAAAGCTTGTTTCTTTCGCCGTTTGACTTCCGTTGCTTCGTTTGATTTGATTCTTTTTGCAGACCGGAGTTCTTAACTTGAACTTTCTGGTTAGATCTCTTATTTGAGTTTTACCTGTGCATTAGATGTGTCACACCCAATATGCGACCCTATCCAAAAGGAACTCGAAGGTCCCACCAAGGATAGACCCGCATATTGAAACGCTTTTGCAAGGTGGATATCATTACATCAACATTACATAATAGATGGGGATACATACATAAGGCACAAACGCCACAAGAATACATCAACAACATATACCAGAGATCAACATCCGACTACGGATGGAACATAAACAAAACTCAAACAATATCCACCACCTGCTAGCCCAGTGCCGACCGAACCTATCCCCGATCGAAGAAGAAGCGTAAGAAGAACTCCAACACAAGTAAACATCGCTCTCACGTCATGATCATCGGAAACCTGTACCTGCAACTGGTGGTGTAGTAATCTGTGAGCCACGAGGACTCAGTAATCCCATTACCATGGGTATCAAGACTAGCAAAACTTAAAGGGTAAGGAAGAGGTAAGGTGGTGAGGTTGCAGCAGCGACTAAGCATAATATGGTGGCTAACTTACGCAAGTGAGAGCGAGAAGAGAAACAAAGGAACGGTCGTCAACTAGTAATGATCAAGAAGTGATCCTGAACTCCTACCTACGTCAGACATAACCCAAGAAACCGTGTTCTCCTCTCGATCAACCCCGAAAAGAGACACTCACGGTTACGCACACGGTTGGTGTATTTTAATTAAGATCAACTTCGGGTTTTCTACAACCGGACATTAACAAATTCCCATCTGCCACATAACCGCAGGCACGGCTTTCTAAAGTTCAAACCCTGCAGGGGTGTCCCAACTTAGCCCATGATAAGCTCTCGCGATCAACGAAGGATATTCCTTCTCCCCGGGAGGACCCGATCAGTCTCGGAATCCCGGCTACAAGACATTTCGACAGCAATAGAACAAGACCAGCAAAGCCGCCCGATGTGCCGACAAATCCCGATAGGAGTCGCACGTACCTCGTTCTCAGGGCAATATCGGATGAGACTAGCTACGAGTAAAACCAACCCTCGAGTTGCCTCAAGGTGGCGCCGCAGGCAGCTCGGTTTAGGCCAGCACTTAGAGAAGCACTGGCCCAGGGGGGGCTAAAATAAAGATGACCCTCGGGCTCTGGAAACCCAAGGGAAAAAGGGCATAGGTGAGGCAAATGGTAAAACCAATGTTGGGCCTTGCTGGACGAGTCTTATTCAAAGCGAACTGTCAAGGGGGTCCCATAAATCACCCGACCGCGTTAGGGACGCAAAAATCCGGGAACATAATACCGATTTGAGGGAAACTAGGGCGGCAAGAGTGGAACAAAACACCAGGCATAAGGCCGAGCCTTCCACCCTTTACCAAGTATATAGATGCATTAATTAAATAAGATATATTGTGATATCCCAACAAGTAAACATGTTCCAACAAGGAACAACATCTCCATGTTCCAACAAGGAACAAACTTCGCCTTCACCGCAACTAACAACGCTATAAGAGGGCTGAGCAAAGCGGTAACATAGCCAAACAACGGTTTGCATAGGAAGGTGACAACGTTAGAGGTTCATGGCAATTTGGGATGGGTTGAGGAATGTAATAGGTAGCGCAGCATAGCAATAGAACGAAGCAACTAGCATAGCAATGATAGTAGTGAGATCCAGGGTAGCGGTCATCTTGCCTGAAATCCCGCAAGGAAGAAGAATGAGTCCATGAAGAAGATGAACAGATGAAGCCGAACCAAGCGTAGACGAACGAATCCTCACGATCGCAGCGAAACAGGAACTAACAAGAAGAAGCACACAACATAGTAAACACACCACACATGAACAAGACATGACGCACAACAAACATGATGCATGACAAATCTAGATGAGGCTACTCATGGCAAGAGATGATGCAAACAAGAACAACACATCAAAGAAAGTTTAAATGAGGCCGGAAGCAACATATAACAATTCCGGTAAGTCCTCATATGAAAATTTCGAAATTGGTCCAGATCTGGATAAACCTTAAGTTCAAGTTGTTAAACAGCAATTTAAAATGCACCACGATGATCTACACGAAATTCTAGTCAAGTTACATATAAAGTTCATTTAATTCGGAGCTACGGCCTAGAAGATATGAGCAAAACAAGATAAGCATGGCATTGATGCAAAATGCATACAAACATCAAGCAAACCCCTCAAAACATGGATGCAACATGATAATATGAAACTACATGCAAAATCAAGCAAGTTTCATATAGAGCACACTCATAACGGAGCAACGGTTCAACACATACACCCTATACAAGTTATAGCAACAATCTGTCCAAAACAGCAACTAGGCATATTGCAAGCATCAAAACAACATGCTACAGCATCTCAACATAATAACAAAAGGCATGGGCATGATGTACAGGTAAAGCATTACAAAACATGAACACTGAGCTATCTCCATAAATCACTAGAACATGCTCAAAATGACATGGCAAGATTGCAAATAATAACAGTTTCAGGCATTGACAGAAATAACATCAGGTTGCAATGTTTGGAGCTATCAAACAACATGTTACAGGAACTTATCATGGCAAACAAAGGCATGGCATGAATATACTAATTGCATAGAACAAAAGTCCATTACTGACCATAAGCCAAAAAGGAACAGAAAATATGATGGCACCCATGTAAACATGGCAAGTTATATTACCGATTCATACATGGCAGGAACAACGATGAGTAGGCATGTTGATGAGCTTGAACCACTCACCACAGAGCAATAGATGGCATGTCAAGGCAACCAACAGTAATAAGGCATGGCATAGAAGCTATACATGGCAATAACAACATCATAGCATGCAAGGATCAACCACAACAACCTTGGCAAAATTGAATAACATGTAAACAATCTGCCAGGAAACATTTGATAGCAAAAGTAGAGCTCGATTGACTCAAGCTATGGCACTCCATAATTGCAAACAAGGGCATGGATGGATAGATAAAGACATGCTTTACAAAACATCCTTAATGAAGTATCTCAAAATATGCATGGATCTCTTGGTAGCCTCAAGTTAACATGGCATCAAAATATCAGCAAAACAGGGCTGAAATCAGCAACATCAAGACACCTAGTTTGCATGCTTGTGCTAGTCACCACATAGATCACAATAATACATGGCATACATCCCTGGAAAGATGGCATGGCATATTACAAAACACATGTAGGACTCAAGTCCATAGAATGCACACATCAATCATGGCAAAAATGGCAAAAGTGCATGTTCTGTTAAGAAACAGAAACTAACATCACATAGCACTCTTCTAACAGCATTTCGGGCATCAAGATGAGCTCAAATAAAAATGATACAATGAGATGGAATGATCTACTCATCGAGGCGAACATTTTGACATATTACACGCGCAAAACGGAGCAACGATCACAGAGTTACGATGCGATGAAAATGCAATAAAATAACTGCAGGCACGGGGACTTAGTGGAATTCGGGGAAGAGGGAGAAGTCAACCTCGTCTCAGATCGGATCTGGCTCCGGCCGCCGCAGACGCCGAGGCAGCCGGGACTCGCGGAGAGGACGAAGAGGAGCTCGGGAGGCTGGCTCTGGCCGGAGGCGGGCGGCGGCGCCGGCGCGCGGCGGCGAAGCCGGACGGGGGCGCGGAGGCGCTGGCGGCGGGCAGCCGACCGAGAGGCGGCCAGCGGGCGGGCAGGGCGGCGGCGCTGGGCGCCGGAGGAGCGAGGGCGGGCGCCGCCGGGCGCGGCGGTGGCCCGACGAAGCTGGCCGGCGCTGGGCGCTGCGCCATGGGCTGCGGGCGGCGCGCGCCGGGCCGGAGGGCTCGCGATGGGCATGGCAAGGCCTCGGCGGCGGCGGGCGCGGGGACGCCACGTGGCGCGCGACGATAGGGCGAGGAGCGGCGGCGCGGGGTGGAGCGGACATGTCCGGGCGGCGGGGTTTTTGTCCGGCGGCGCGCAAGGGAAGAAGCTAGGGTTTGATCTGCGAATTTTTCGGGGGAGGCCACATATATATAGGTAGAGGGAGCTAGGAGTGTCCAAATGAGTTGCGGTTTTCGGCCAAGCGATCGTGATCGAACGACCAAGAGCATGGAGGGGAGTTAGGTGGGTTTTGGGCCACTTTGAAAGGGGAGTTGGGCTGCAACAAAAGAGGGCTTTGCGGTTACCCGGTTAACCGTTGGAGTACCAAACGACCTCCAAATGATCCGAAACTTGACAGCGGTTCACGGTGCTATACCAAGGCCGCTTGACAAACCTCGGTCCATTCCGAGACCGTTTAACACCCGCACACGAAAAGAGGTAAAAGGGGGCGCCGGGAGACATAGGAGTGCCGGATTGCAAAACGGACAACGGGGAAAATGCTCGGATGCATGAGACGAACACGTATGCAAAATGAAATGCGCATGATGACATGATAAAAATGCAGATGATGACATGGCAAAGTGCAACACGCAAGCAAATGACATGGCAACGACGGCGAATAACTGACGGACACCTGGCGCATCGAATCCGGGGCGTTACAGATGGGTGCTTATTATATGCTTGTTTGTTTGCGATAGAGTACCCGGAGTGCGCCGCTTGCTACTTCGAATCGCTAGGTTTCACGGATCATCAGCAAGGCAAGTAACACTTTGGTCATACCTCTTTACTACCCAGTTTTATTGCATTAGATCAAAGCCTCAAACATTGCATGATTAGGATCTAATTAAATTGTGGGTTTTGGGAAGTAGATGAGGTAGTACCTTTTACCTGTTTATTATCAAACCCTTGGGAGTTACTTCTACGTTTTCTTATATTGCCATGCTATGCTAGTAGACGTGGATTGGGTGAGTGTATCCATGATAGATGTGAGATTGTTATTTAATGGTTTTTTTAAGGTGGCAACTTTAATACACATCTGGGTGGATTGAGGCACCTGGGTATTCCAGCGATTGCCTGTTTTTCTTTATGGACCGCCACCCAGGCTCAAAGGGATCATAAGATTTTTCATGCTAGAAACTTCCATGTGCAGCCACAAGCTACTATGGGCTCTAGCATAGTTGATTAAGTCGTCATAACTCTTCAAAGGTAGACTAGCAGATGTAGGGAAAGTAGGTGTAACTGCTCACCCGATCGTAAGGTGCTAGCGCTTCTGAAAGACTATTTCTCGGTCATCCATTTCTCAAACACCATGTAGTGCGAGAATCCCAACGGAGGAGATCGAGTCTTGTGGGGAAAAGTGTGCAAACCTCTGCAGAGTGTATAAACTAATCATGGTTAGCCGTGTCCCCGGTTATGGACATCTTGAGTATCTAGTACTTGGATTATCATGTGAATCTCATCATGCTACTTTAATTAATTTTGTTGGGTTTTAATGATGATGCTTAATTGGGATTGAGAGGGTGTCTACACTCTCACTATTTAACAACCACCATGATATTTGAATAAAATTTATTCCTTTGCGGTAGCGAAAATTGGCTTTACACAAAACTATAACCATAGATCTTTCCACCAGCCATATATGCATGTAGTATAGCCTATTTCTGTTCATTACTCTCTATGTGTTACATTGCCAGCATATTCCATGTGCTGGCCCGTTTTCGGGCTGCAACGTTCATGTTGCAAACTTTTCAGACGACGAGTAAGGTGCCTTTAGGTCGTGGTTCTATACTCAGTGATGCCGTTGGAGTTGATGGACTCGCTTATCTTCCAAGCCTTCCGCTGTTATCGTTATTAGATGGCCTTAGGCCATATTTATTGTAATAAGTTCTCTTTTGAGACATTCGATGTAATAAGTGTGTGATTGCTACTCTGTTATAAATCCTTTGAGTACTGTGCTTGTCAGCATTACTGATCCAGGGATGACACTGATGCATAGAGACTTGACCATCTGAGGTCTGGTCGCTACAAGATGGTATCAGAGCACACGCTGACTGTAGGACACGACCACTAAGCTAAAAGCCCTAGATCACTACTCACTCTTCTCATTTCTGACTCCTCATCTTTTCTACTCTTTTAGGATGGCGGATGCAAGGAACAAGTTCACGCAACCGGATGAAGATACACCCTTTGGACGCCACTTGAAGGAAGTCACTAAGTACCTGAACATCAGAGTACCAAGCTTCACCGGGACTTGCAGCGCCACTTTACCCGAACAGGAGCGCTGGATGATTCAAGTTTAAGTTCCAGGAAGGACATTCGCGCCAGTCACTAAGCCCATAGAGTTTTCCTTTGATGCACCAACCTGGAGTCTCGGAAAGAGTATGGCAGCCCACATCACCATGGGACGCATTGGAGAAGTTCACCACAACGATCTCAAGAACACTATCTACCAGATTTGTGGGCGCTGAGATGAGCAATGGGAGATGATCAGCACCAGAAAGGATAGATCAATTGCAGCTTTCATCCAGGAGTTAAACCAGCACATTCGACGCCAGGAAAACCAGATGTGCACAGGCATGATAGATCTGAAGAAGGCCTTGACCAAGATCATGGAGCTGGAGGAAGAACTCAAGGCTACACGCGAAGATTATATGGAGGAAATCGAAGTATTAGTGGAGAATAATGACGACCTAACCAGGAAGCTAGGAGTTTTCATGGGAGACCCCGTGCCAGGAGGAGAAGATGACGATTCCACTTGCCCGGAGAACTATATCATCATCGACGACACCGAATCGGACCCAGACGACAGCGATGATGACTATGTTGATGAGGTTGGAGCGGATATCATGGAGTCTTCATCGGAGCAGTTTTTCTAGTCGACCACCATAACAGTAGTAGAATTCTTCCATGTATCTAGTATAGTCCGAGCACTTTTATAACGATAGTTAGACCGTTGTATGCCCTTGCTTGAATTGAATGAGTGATTGTTTGAATTTGTCTCATGTGCATATGGGTAGTGTTTTCTCTCTAGACCTCATTCTATTCTATATTCTCATCTTTTCTAAAGCCCTCAGATGCCTCCGAGACGTGACAATGGATTTTCTTCCCACCGGAGCTCACTCAGTTGATCCAGCAGCAGAATGCATTGATGTTGTTGCTAGTCCAGAATCAGAATCAGGGGAACAACAACAACAACCCACCACCACCACCACCACCTGCTGATCGCTTAAACCGTTTCCTTAGAAAGAATCCGTCGGTGTTCTCCAGTAGCACCGAGCCGATAGTTGCGGATGATTGGCTCCGCAAGACAGGAAGGGACCCATATCATCATGGTGGGAGAACTTCACAGCCACTTATCCTATCGACACTGTCACATGGGATCAGTTTCAGCAGGCTTTCCGTACTGCCCATGTTTCAGCAGGAGCTATGGCCATGAAGAAGCGTGAGTTTCGCAACTTGCACCAAGGTGGACGGACAGTTGGCCAGTATGTGGATGACTTTAGTAAGTTAGCACGTTATGCCCCAGATGACGTTGCTACAGACGCAACTAAGCAGGAGAAGTTTCTGGAAGGACTGAATGATGAGCTGAGCATGCAGTTGATGGTAGCAACTTTCAACAACTACCAGGAGTTGGTAGATCATGCTCTTATGATTGAAGGGAAGCAGCAGCAGATTGAAAACCGCAAGAGGAAGTGTGGACAAGGTAAGTACAATTCTGGAGCTTAGTAGAAGCCACGTTTTACCCCAAAAATGGGAGGACAATTTCAGCATACCCATGGGGGAGGGAATTCGCATAATCATAATGGCTCCAAGAATGGTAACGGGAATGGAGGAAGTAACGGCCAGAATCGCACCAACCTGTCAACCCCAGCCAAGAGAGACCTGAGCCAAGTCACTTGCTTTAAGTGTCAGAAGACTGGACATTATAACAATGAATGTCCTAAAGCCCGGAATGGAAATGACAATGGAAGCTCCGGGAAGAAGCCGAACCCTTTCAACAGGGGACAGGTGAACCACGTTAACGTGAAGGAGGTTGAAGCTCAGCCAGATGAAGTAATAGGTAAGTTTTTGGTTAAGTAATTTACTGCAATCGTTCTTTTTGATACTAGTGCCAGTAGGTCGATTTTGCTTACCACCCTAGAAGGAAGAAGGATCAAGTATGTATCTCGGCATGTGCCGAATGGGACTCAAGTAAATTCCTTATCAGGAGTTGTGCTGGAGGAAGTACCAGTGTTGAAGGATCTCCCTGATGTATTTCCAGAGGAGTTGCCAGGCTTGCCACCGGATAGAGACATTCAGTTTTTGATTGAGCTTTTGCCAGGCACAGGGCCGATATCTAAGAGACCGTACTAGATGCCCGCACAAGATTTGGAGGAAATTAAGAAGCAGATTAAGGAGTTACTGGATAAAGGTTTTATTCGCCTAAGTTCTTCACCTTGGGGATCGCCAGTACTTCTAGTGGAGAAGAAGGATGGATCATTGAGGATGGTTGTTGATTATCGAGGATTGAATGAAGTAACTATCAAGAAAAAATACCCACCGCCGATGATCAATGATCTGTTTGACCAATTGCAAGGAGCTAAGGTATTTTTCAAGATCGATTTGCGATCAGGATACCATCAGTTGAAGATTCGAGAGCAGGATATACCGAAGTCAGCTTTTACCACCAGGTACGGGTTGTACGAGTATACCGTTATGTCATTTGGTCTGACTAACG
This sequence comes from Aegilops longissima, assembly GCA_021605205.1. Lineage (NCBI taxonomy): Eukaryota > Viridiplantae > Streptophyta > Magnoliopsida > Poales > Poaceae > Aegilops > Aegilops longissima. The sequence continues at coordinate 32,076 of JAHIAM010007418.1, read as the reverse complement.
CACCTGCATATTTCATGAACATGATGAACAAGGTGTTTATGGAGTTTCTGGATAAGTTTGTCGTGGTGTTCATTGACGATATTTTGGTCTACTCAAAGAATGAAGAGGAGCATAAGGAGCATTTGCATTTGGTACTGGAGAAGCTCAGAGAACATCAATTATATGCCAAGTTCAGCAAATGTGAGTTTTGGTTGAAAGAAGTTGGATTTCTCGGACATGTTATATCCGGAGAAGGAATAGCAGTAGATCCCACCAAGGTTGTCACTGTGACAAACTGGGAAGCCCCAACGACAGTTGGAGAGATCCGGAGTTTTCTTGGACTGGCAGGATACTACTGGAGGTTCATTGAGAATTTCTCGAAGATTGCAAAGCCCCAGACGGAGTTGTTGAAGAAGGATACCAAGTTCAAATGGACTGAAGAATGTGAGGCCAGTTTCCAGGAGTTGAAGAAATGTTTGGTTACATCACCAATGTTGATTTTGCCATATCAGCGCAAGGATTATGATGTTTATTGCGACGCTTCACGTCGAGGACTTGGAGCAGTGCTTATGCAGGAGGGAAGAGTTGTTTCGTATGCCTCACGACAGCTTAAGCCCCATGGGTTGAATTATGCCACACATGATTTGGAGTTAGCAGCCGTAGTGCATGCATTGAAGACGTGGAGACATTTTCTCATCGAAAAACATTGTGAGGTGTACACTGATCACAAGAGTTTGAAGTACATTTTCACGCAGAAGGAGTTGAATCTCAGACAAAGGAGATTGTTGGAGCTCATCAAGGATTATGATATGAGATTGCATTATCATCCCGGAAAGGCTAACATAGTAGCTGACGCGTTGAGCCGCAAGAGCCATGTCAACACACTCTTGACCGGAGAGTTACCAAAGGAGTTAGCCGAGGATCTTCGAGAGCTATGTTTGGAGATAGTTCCGAGAGGCTATGTAGCAGCATTGGAGATTCAGTCTACTTTGATGGATAAGATCATAGAAGCTCAGAAGACTGACAAGGAGATTGCCTCTATTAAAGAGAAAATGAGCAAGGGAAAAGCTAAAGGATCTCGTGAGGATGAGCATGATGCCCTATGGTTTGAGGACCGCGTTTATGTGCCTAATGATCCGGAGATCAGGAAGTTGATTCTGCAGGAGGCCCATGATTCACCATATTCGATTCACCCAGGAAATACCAAGATGTATTTGGATTTGAAGGACACATTCTGGTGGACCAGAATGAAGAAGGATATTGCGGAGTATGTAGCAGTTTGTGATGTACGTCAGAGAGTGAAGGCAGAGCATCAGAAGCCAGCCGGATTGTTACAGCCATTGCCGATACCCGAATGGAAGTGGGATAAGTTAGGCATGGACTTTATCACGGGATTGTGCAGGACTCGTTTAGGCTATTACTCGATTTGGGTTGTAGTCGATCGTTTGACGAAGGTAGCTCATTTCATCCCAGTGAAGACTACTTACAGCAGTGCTAAATTGGCTAAGATATACATGACCAGGATCGTATGTCTGCATGGAATTCCGAGGAGCATTGTATCAGATAGAGGAACCCAGTTTACCTCAAAGTTCTGGAATCAGTTGCACGAAACTTTGGGTACCAGGCTAGAGTTCAGTACAGCCTTTCATCCGTAGACAGATGGACAGACCGAGAGAGTCAATCAGATTTTGGAGGATATGCTGAGAGCTTGTGCGCTAGATTATGGATCTAGTTGGGACGACAATTTTCCATACACGGAGTTCTCTTACAACAACAGTTATCAATCCAGTTTGAAGATGGCCCGTTTGGAAGCTCTGTACGGAAGGAGGTGCAGGACACTGCTTTTGTGGGATGAAGTTGGAGACCGCCAGTTGTTTGGACCAGATTTGATTAAGGAGTCTGAACAGAAGGTGAAGTTGATTCATGATAGGCTCAAGGTAGCCCAGTCCAGGCAGAAGAGCTATGCAGATTCTAAACGCAAGGAGACAGTTTACAAAGTCGGAGATAGAATTTATCTTCGTGTATCTCCACTTCGGGGAGTTAAGCGCTTTGGAGTTAAAGGAAAATTAGCGCCACGTTTTGTGGGACAATACAAAGTTTTGGAGCGTATGGGAGAACTTGCTTACAAGTTGGAGTTGCCCAAAGGATTGTCAGGGGTTCATGATGTGTTCCATGTTTCCCAGTTGAACAAGTGCCACGCAAAGATGGCTGATATACCACTGAGAGATACAGTGCCGCTGGAAGTGATTCAGTTGGATAGTGATTTGACCTATGAGGAGAAACCGGTCAAGATTCTCGAATATGCAAGCCGAGTCACCCGCAGCAAGGTTATAAAGTTTTGTAAAGTTCAGTGGAGCCACAACACCAAGGATGAAGCCACCTGGGAGCGAGTGGAAGATCTGCTGAAGGACCACCCTCACCTATTTTCTAGCCAACCCGAATCTCGAGGGCGAGATTCATCTTAAGGGGGGTAGGTTTGTAATATCCCAAATTTTCAATTTGGAATGTTATTGTCGGATTTCGGGTTCCGGCAGACCCTTGAGGTTCGAACACTGGGGTGCGCGCGGAGATCTTTCCCCTACCAGCTCATGCGTGCATGGATTACGAGGGATCTAAACTACTAACGATGAACAACTCAGAGACACGAGGTTTATACTGGTTCGGGCCACCGTTGTGGTGTAATACCCTACTCAAGTGTGTGGTGTGGTGGATTGCCTCAGGGGCTGATGATGAACAATACAAAGGGAGAACAGCCTCGCGAGGGGCTGTTCTTGAGCTGGTGCGACGAACTGCTTGGGTGAGTCCAGTCGCCTCTCTCTATCTCTTTCTCTGTGTGATCTCGATCCGATTGATCCCCCTCTCTCTGTGGTGGCTAGTCCTATTTATAGAGGGAGGCCCTGGGCCTCTTCCCAAATAATGAGCGGGAAGGGCGCCAACAATTGGCCATTTTGAAGGGGAACATCTAGTACACTTATCCTGACTAAAGTTGGTCGTCGGCTGCCAAAGACTCTGACGGTGACGCTGTCCTGGGCTCCATGATGACCTCCATCCTGTCGTTCTGCTAGTGTTGGTCTTGTTGCACCGAAGCAGTAACCTTTGCCTGATGCCTTGGCCTGTGCTTGCCTCCTTTGCACCAAAGGGGAAATGAGGACACTACGCGGGCTGGCGCCCGCCTGGCGCTCGCCTGGCCTTGGTCGTCATGGCTTGCGTCATAGGGCACCCTCGCGAGGTACCCTGCCTTGATCTCTCCACCTCCTTGCGAGCCTGCCTGACGAGGCTGCTCCTGAGGTAGGTTCCTGTCGTCCGCCCCGCGTGGCTTGGCCCCTCGCGAGGGTCTTGAGCTTGAGCTGATGAAGCTGGGTCGTGCTGGGCCCCCACTTGAGCCACGCCGTAGACCGCAGGCAAGCAAGTCTGGGGACCGCCGTTCCCAGAACACCGACAGTAGCCCCGGGCCCAAGGTGCGCCCGAACTTGGCTTAGCAGAGAAGCGAAGGGGCAAGTGCGAAGCGCCGCGGGCCCCAACAGCCTGCGGCCTTGGGCGCCGCGTGGGGATTGATTGGTCGTGGGCGTCTCCACTTCCCCATGATGCCTCATTATGCGCCCGGCTAAACGGACCCGGAGTTGCACACAGCCATTCCCCTTTCGTCATCCGCGCACTCCCGGTCCTTCCTTCTTCCTCTGGCCCCAACTTCCGCCCTCAATCCAACTCGGACTCTCACCCTTCTTGTCGTCATGGCGCCAACGATGAAGGAAAAGGGGAAGAAGCCCGCGTCTTCGTCCCGCTCGCCTCCAGCGGTGGCACCCGCTGTCAATCGATCTATCATACTCAACCCCGAGGCCTTGGGCAAGGTCTGCTTTGCTTTTGCCACCATCTTCAACGAGTGCGGCAGGACCACGGCATGGCCGGCGTCTCATGCCTCCCCCGACAGGATTGTCATGGAGGTCCAGTTTTTCGCTGATGCCTTGTGGGCGGGTCTGGTTCCCCCCTTTTCCGCTTTCTTCAATGCGGTGCTCTCCCACTATCAGATCCACATGATGCATCTCGGGCCGGAGTCCATTACCCTCCTGGCTGTCTTCGCCTTCGTTTGCGAGGCAACGGTGGGCATCCTCCTTCCGTTGCTCTGCTGCAAGGCACTTGTCTCCTTGCGCTGAAAGTGATCCCACTCAATGCTCGGGGTGTGTGAGCTTCCTTGCGGTGCCAGATACAGCTGCTTCAGGGATCGATTTCGGACTCCCTCCCTCTGAGGCCAAGTTCAGAGAGCGATGGTTGTACGTGGGTGTTGGGTTGTTCAGCCCGCTGCTCTCGCATCCTACTTCGCCTGCTGTTCCCAACTCTGGCTGGGGTCACGAGATGCTCGCGGACAGTCGGCTTGTATTCGTCTGGCGCCGCTTCGAGAGCTTGAGGGCGCTCAACATGATGGCGCCCAAGGTGGTGAAGGAGTTCCTCCAATGTCGCATTGCTCCTCTCCAGCGCCACTCTCACCGGATGGGGGACTTTGCGGGGCACAAAGACCGCATGCGGCTTCAGGAGGAGGACTTGGCGCCTGAGGTGCTGAAGACGGTGCTCAGGGTCTTGGTTGGCGACCCTTCCCCAGGCAGCCTTCGTCGTGATGGTGCCCTCTTGTATCTCTGTTTGGGCAGGGCCGATTTCGTGAGGCAGATGCCCAGCTTCGACGAGTGGGGGCTGCGCCGGTTGGCCTCAGGGGACCTCGCGAGAACCCAGTTGTTGTGGCAGCTCCTGTAGTCGCCCAACGTGGCTCTGCCTCAGGTGGCGAAGCAGGGAGACGAGAACCATCGGGAGTTGAAGGAGGTGACGTTGAGGTGGTGACACCGCGCGGAGCCCCGAGGGCGGCATCTCCCAGAGCTCGTTCCGGAATGTTGACAAGCGAGGGGTCGCGGCCTCCGGCTCCAGAGGCTGGGGCTCCTGAGGCTGAGGCTCCCGAGGCTGGGGCTCCCGTGGTCCCGGTCGCTCCTCACGAGGTGGCGCCTGGGGGCGTCCCCCAGGCTGGTCCCGCTGGCGATGATCATCTTGCCACCTCCTCCATGCCATGAACCGACCCCTGCGCTGAGCGCTTAGGCCGATTCCGCATGGACTTTGCAGCCCTCCGCAAGAGGAAGGAGGCCCCGGGCGGTGACGATCGCCCTTGCAACTTGCTAAAGTGCAGGAAGTACTTTGCCACGAACGAGTAAGTCCTCTTCTCTCCTGCTCCTCTGCTTCTTGGTTCTTGCTGCTGATTGTGACCTTTCAGGGCCCTTCCTGCCGAATTCGTGGAGACGGCCAAGGAGCCATCTCCCCAGGCTTCGCCCTTGTTGCCGGTCCTTGGTGCGTCGGGCTCAAGCAGCGCCCTCATCGCTCAGCCGGTCGGGGAGGTGATCCGTTCGGCTGAGTGTCCCGAGCCTGTGCGCCTGCTATCTTCCCTTTACGAGTTCCTCCGGGGCACAGCCAGCTTGCCCCGTGCTCCTTTCTTTGTCGTGGACGGCGATTGGTTGAGGTCGATCTTGAGACCTTCTTCTGGGGTCGGACTGGCGCCAGATTCTGCTCCTGGCGTGGCCCGTCCGGCGATTGTTGGGGCGCCAGCCCCCTACCCTGAGGGAGGAGGCGCGTCACCTCCGGGCCCTCCGCATTCACCAACAGCAGAGGGTGACGAGGGAGACGTGCTCAGGCGTGCTCACGAACGTCGTGCCCTACGTCAAGAGCTTCTCCAAGGGGCGACGGCCGCGTGAACCGGCTCGGGGCGGAGCTCGTCGGTGAAGATGCGCGTCTTGAGGCAGAGGGTTTGCGCCTTGGTGGGGAGAGGCGCAAGCTGAAGGTGGCCGTTGCCCTTGCGCGTCACCAGCGTGACCTTGACAATGCGAAGGCTGAGGCGTCGCTGGCGGCCTCGCGAGAGGCTTGCTCCCGAGCCGTCGAGGAGGCCCTGGAGGCAGATCGGCGGCGCAGGGACGCGGAGGAGCGTGCGTGGGAGCTCCAAGCCTGGAGCAACTCTCTGGAGGAGCAGGTGGAATTGCGCCAGGCTGCTCTTGCATCGTTGAAGGGGGCTTCCGTCGACCAGGTGGAGCTTCAGAAGCGTGAGGAAGCGCTGTTGCTGGAGGCTGCCGAGCGCAACCTTGACCTTGAGCGGTTGGAGACGAGGGAGCGCCTGGTGGCTCGGGCGGAGGACGAAGTCGCCGCGCGCGAGGCCCGAGCCCAAGAAGAGGTCGACCGCCGCGTAGCGGAAGCTCGCTCAGGCCTTGAGCGCCAGTATGAGCTGAAGTTGGAGTTGGTCAGGGCCGAAGCTGAGGGCAGGACCGCGGCCCTCAAGGCCAAGCTTGATGAAGTGACGCGGGGTGCGGACGCCTCCGCAGCCGCCCTTCGCGCAGCGCAGGAGGAGCTGACCTCCTCTCGCGCCGAACTGCTTCTTCTCCAGCAGAGGGTTGACGGCGCCGAGGCCATTGCACGGCAGAATGAGGACGAGATCTGCCGAAGGCGGGTTCTGGAGCACGAGCACGCCCCCATGCTCCGTACGCCGAGGGAACGGGCAAACACAGCCCTCGGCAACATATGCGAGGCCGCTGCTGAGGAGCCACACGAGACCAACTATGCCGGCAACCTCCAGTATTTCGCTGATGTGGTGACGCTTCTGGAGAACCGCGCCGAGAGGTCTCGTTGGCTTGTTGAGGAGAGGAGGCGAGCCTTGCTTGGGCGCGCTTTCTCCCGTGTCTTCAGCTATCTGCGGGACAGGGATCCCCACTTCGACTTCGATGCCGCCATCGCACCGGTGCCCATAGCCGTCCGGGGCGACCTGGCGCAATGGGTGAATGGCCACGTGGACGACCTTGTCAGGGCCTTCACGTCTGATGATGATGGCGTGATCGTGGCCGCCGATGAAGGCGGCGTGGTGGACGGTCCTGGTGCTGGCGGAGGTGCTGGTGACGGCGACGAGGTTAGCGACGCCCGCGACGCCTCCGGAGGCGACCCGGAAGGCGCAGCAAGCGACATGTCCGACTGATTGCTTGTTGCCGTTGTTTATCCTGTACAATAGAAGTTCGGGCTTGGCCCTAAAGACTGTGAGAGCATTTTTGGAGGGGAAGCCCCTCATGTAAGGATTTGCGATAGAAGCATTCTTAACCTTAACGCTGTGCGAGAGCTTAACGGTCGGCCCGGTGCTGGGTCAGCTGGCTCATTTACCTTTTGGCCCTGGTGAGCCCCGAGCGGAGCTGCGGGGGCCATAGCGCCATGTGTGTCTTCTGGGCGGACCCATTGATCCTGCGATAAGAACCTCCAGAGAGGGAGTGGCGACAGTCGTCCGTGTTGTGGTTACGATTGGCCCGGCCCGGCTCGCGAGGGGCTCGCGGTGGTGGGGGGGGGCAGCTTACGCTAGCTTTGGACGCAAAGCCGAAACGAGAACACGAGAGATTGCCCCAACGAGACTAAACACCCCTTCCCCAAATGCATGCAAGGCTCGAATTCAAATCCAACTTAAATTCAAATCGAAGAAACTCGTCAACAGAAGAAAAGGCAAAGAAGCAAAAGGCCGCGTCCGGCACCTAGTCTAGTCTTCGACGTCTTCTCACCAGAGCGGAGCTAAGTGCTGCCATTGGGCATGGGAGGGAGCCCCAGGGCCTGAGGCAGGCGCTCCTGAGACTCCTGGGCGTGTACGGCCCCACTCATTATTACGTGAGAGTGTCACGGGGCGGCGAGCTTCACAGGCACTGGGCCTTCTTCACAGGTACCAGCCTTGCTTCATATCGCCAGACGAGGGCCCCGCCTTGCGCCACACTCTACCACCACTGACGGCGGCCGGAGACCAAGGACGACGCCAATGGGATAGAGCGGTTGCCAGCGGTTCCCCCGACGACCACGGGTCCTCTGCCGGGGGCAGGCCCTGAGGCACCTCCCCGGCAGAGGGCCTACCTCCTGAGAACATCTTGTGCCGAGCGCCGCGGGGATGAACCCGGATCTCGGCCCCTCTCCTGCAGCCCCCGATGCCCTCCTCCTGAGGGGTAAGAGGCTGCAGAGTTGGGGCAGCCGCCTGTTGCAGCGACCTATTCCTCCTGTGGCACATGGTTAGCATAAGCTGGCTCCTGAGGAATTAACGGTACTAGATAGTTGATGCCGTCGGCGCAGTTGTCGAGGCCCTCTTGGGGTTCCTGAAAGAGCTCTGCTTGCGGTGTCTCCTCGCCCCAGCTTAGACCAAGGAACGAGCCATGGTCTTCTTCCCGTGCGCACTCTTGATCCATCATGCGGGGCACATAAGCTCAGGGACACCGCCCATGGTCCTCGCCAGTGCCCCACATGCCACGCAGTCCAGCCCGGAGCATCGTCTTGAGAGTGGTGGCGCGGTGGTCCGCTGAGGCCAAAGTTTATGGCGTGCGCTCCTTCGCTGGCCGGAGATGGGGCCTGCGCGCCTTGCCGCCTGGTGCTGCTGGCCAGGTTGGCATCGAGTAGGCCCTGGAGCCCGCTTGAGATTGCATGGGCGCGCATGGGGCCGCCATACGGCGTGCTCTGTGCCATAGGTGGTAGCCTGACGCAGAAAGGAGGGTCTCCCGAGGCGGCGGTGTCCAGGAGCTCGGCCACCCGCTCCAAAAGCCGGCATCGTAGCAGTTCTCGGGCCACCGTGAGAGCGGCCCTGGAGTTCGCCTGCTCCCGTTGGGTGTGCGGCACCGTGGCCGCGGCGTGGCTTGAGGCTCTGGCCGCCGACCGCACCTGCCGAGATGTGAGGGCAGGCGGTGTCTGGCCGCGTCGCCCGCGCCCCACAGCACCATGCGGAGCGCCGGCTGCCTGAGGTGCAAGGTTGAGGTCACCCTGCGCTGGCGACACGGCGTGGGCGGGCCACGCCGCCCAGCAGTCGGCGTCGGCTGCCGGGTCGCTTGACATGGAACGACGAGGCGACGAAACGCGAGGCAGCGGGGGAAGAATTCCGGCGCACCCCTACCTGGCGCGCCAAATGTCAGATTTCGGGTTCCGACAGACCCTTGAGGTTCGAACACTAGGGTGTGCGCGGAGATCTTTCCCCTACCAGCTTATGCGTGCATGGATTGAGAGGGATCTAAACTACTAACGATGAACAACACAGAGACACGAGGTTTATACTGGTTCGGGCCACCGTTGTGGTGTAATACCCGACTGAAGTGTGTGGTGTGGTGGATTGCCTCAGGGGCTGATGATGAACAATACAAAGGGAGAACAACCTCGCGAGGGGCTGTTCTTGAGCTGGTGCAACGAACTGCTTGGGTGAGTCCAGTCGCCTCTCTCTATCTCACTCTCTCTCGGTGTGATCTCGATCCGATCGATCCCCCTCTCTCTGTGGTGGCTAGTCCTATTTATAGAGGGAGGCCTTGGGCCTCTTCCCAAATAATGAGTGGGAAGGGCGCCAACAATTGGCCATTTTGAAGGGGAACATCTAGTACACTTATCCTGACTAAAGTTGGTCTTCGGCTGCCAAAGACTCTGACGGTGACGCCGTCCTGGGCTCCACGATGACCTCCATCCTGCCGTTCTTCTGGTCTTGGTCTTGTTGCACGAAGCAAAGAACCTTTGCTCGATGCCTTGGCACTGCTTGCCTCCTTCGCACCAAAGGGGAAATGAGGACCTTGCACGGCTGGCGCCCACTGGCCTTGGTCGTCATGGCTTGCGCCACAGGGCACCTCGCGAGGTACCACGCCTTGATCTCTCCGCCTCCTCGCGAGCCTGCCTCGACGAGGCTGCTCCCGAGGTAGGTTCTGTCGTCGCCTCATGCGTGGCTTGGCCCCTCGCGAGGGTCTTGAGCTTGAGCTTATGAAGCTGGGCCGTGCTGGGCCCCCACTTGAGCCACGCCGCAGGCCGCAGGCAGGCAAGTCTGGGGACCCCCGTTCCCAGAACGCCGATAGTTATACACTAGATCATCATTGCATATCATTTTTATTACATTTTGGCTAGATCCTAGAAATTTCACGCAACTCAAGGACCCACGGAGAGAGTTGAGCATTTCGTTATTTTCATATTTGAGTTTTCTCAAATTTTGAAAATAGGATCATTTGATATTACTTATTTTATCTTCAATTATTCCAATTATGAAAAAATATGAGAGAGGGAATAAAATGACAATCCCAAAATAGAGGAATATTGAGGATTTAATAAAAAAATCAAATAAGATTTATTTTGGAGTTTTTTCTATTTTATTTGAATTTAGGAAAATGCGTGTTTTCCAAAGTTGCATTTAGGCCGCAAATAAATGTTCATCTTGTCCGGCTTGATATTAGAAGTCGGGGAAAATTTATTTCGGGATTTTTGGAGTCCGTTTAATATTTATTTTATTTATTTTTCTGCGCGAAACTATTTAAAAAAAAGAACCGACCTAGCTGGGCCGTACCCGACCCGGACTCTAGCCCGGCCGGCCTTTATAAGCCGGGAGCCCAGCCGAGCCGCCCAGCTCCGCCTAACCCTAGCCGCCGCCGCCCGAGCCGCCGCCGCCTGCACCTGGCCACCACTCGCCGAAACCACGCCACCGATCACGCCGCCGCCCGCCGAGTTCGCCGCCGCCGCCGTCGGTCTTCACCGATTAACCGCCCGGTTTTTTTTATAAAAACCGCGGTCGTTTTTTTTATTTAGATCGGTTTTTTTCTGGTTTAGTCTATTTAGCGGACGTTCGTCCGTACGTTCGTTTCAACGAATGGTTTTAGTCGTTTAGCCACAGACAGCGAACGTTCGTTCGTTAGCCTATTCATCGTTTTTCTTTTTCTCGGATTATCCGCGATTATTTTCGATCACGATTTCTGATCCGATTTTCGTTTTAGTATAACTTTTCGCTCGTTTATCAGAATCAGGCGATTCAAGCGCCTAGAGTTTCTTCTCGAAACGCTCTTTCCGTTTAACCAACTCAAACAAGTTTTTGCTACTGTAAAATTTGACTTAAGTCCAGATTAGTAAACGAAGCTTGTTTCTTTCGCCGTTTGACTTTCGTTGCTTCGTTTGATTTGATTCTTTTTGCAGACCGGAGTTCTTAAGTTGAACTTTTTGGTTAGATCTCTTATTTGAGTTTTACCTATGCATTAGATGAGTGCTTATTGTATGCTTGTTTTTTTGCGATAGAGTACCCGGAGTGCGCCGCTTGCTACTTCAAATCGCTAGGTTTCACTTATCATCAACAAGGCAAGTACCACTTTGATCATACCTCTTTACTACCCAGTTTTATTGCATTAGATCAAAGCCTCAAGCATTGCATGATTAGGATCTAATTAAATTGTGGGTTTTGGGAAGTAGATGAGGTAGTACCTATTACCTGTTTATTGTCAAACCCTTGGGAGTTACTTCTACGTTTGCTTATATTGCCATGCTATGCTAGTAGACGTGGATTGGGTGAGTGTATCCATGACAGATGTGAAATTATTATTTAATGGTTTATTTAAGGTGGCAACTTTAATACACATCTGGGTGGGTTGAGGCACCTGGGTATTCTAGCGATTGCCTGTTTTTCTTTATGGACCGCCACCCAGGCTCAAAGGGATCATAAGATTATTCATGCTAGAAACTTCCGTGTGCAGCATAGTTGATTAAGTCGTGCGAACTCTTACAGTGGTAGACTAGCAGATGTAGGGGAAAGTAGGTGTAACTGTCTACCCGATCGTAAGGTGCTAGCACTTCTGAAAGACTATGTCTCGGTCATCCGTTTCTCAAACACCATGTAGTGCGAGAATCCCAACGGAGGAGATTGAGTCTTGTGGGGAAAGGTGCGCAAACCTCTGCAGAGTGTATAAACTAATCATAGTTAGCCGTGTCCCCGGTTATGGACATCTTGAGTATCTAGTACTTGGATTATCATGTGAATCTCATCATGTTACTTTAATTAATTTTGTTGGGTTTTAATGATGATGCTTAATTGGGATTGAGAGGGTGTCTACATTCTCAATGTTTAACAACCACCATGATAGTTAAATAAAATTTATTCCTTTGCAGTAGGGAAAAATTGGCTTTACGCAAAACTGTAACCATAGAGCTTTCCACCAGCCATATATGCATGTAGTATAGCCTATTTCTGTTCATTACTCTCTATGTGTTACATTGCCAGCATATTCCATGTGTTGCCCCATTTTCGGGCTGCAACGTTCATGTTGCAGACTTTTCAGACGACGAGTAAGGTGCCTTTAGATCATGGTTCTATACTCAGTGATGCCGTTGGAGTTGATGGACTCACTTATCTTCCAAGTCTTCCATTGTTATCGTTATTAGATGGCCTTAAGCCATTATTATTGCAATAAGTTCTCTTTTGAGACATTCGATGTAATAAGTGTGTGATTGCTACTCTATTATAAATCCTTCGAGTCTGTGCGTGTCAGCATTACTGATCCAGGGATGACACTGATGCACAGAGACTTGACCATCTGAGGTCTGGTCGCTACAGTATCCCTAGTAGCCCTGTACTAGGCTAGCTTGTTCATTGAAGATGGTTAATGTTTCCTAACCATATACATGAGTTTTCATTTGATAATTGTCGGATTTGGGGTTCCGGCAGACCCTTCAGGTTCGAACTCTGGGGTGCGTGCGGAGATCCAACCCTCCACCGTCTCGTATCTCGCCGAATCGCAGGGACCTAAACTAGTAAAAAGAACGGCACAAGAGACGCAAGATTTATACTAGTTCGGGCCACCGTTGTGGTGTAATACCCTACTCTAGTTTGTGGTGTGGTGGATTGCCTCTTGGGCTGGTGAAGAACAGTACAGGGAAGAACAGCCTCGCGAGGGTCTGTTCTTGGTGGGTGTGATGAACTGCTAGGTGGTGTTCCGTCGCTCTAGCTTGAGGATCGGGTCTCTATCTCTCTCTCTGGATTCCAAAATGCCAGATCCCCTCTATACTTGCAATCCCTCCGATCCTTCCAATCCCCCTACTCTGAGTGTGGCTACTCCTATTTATAGGCGAAGGCCCTGGGCCTCTTCCCAAATATTGAGCGGGAAGGGCGCCAACAATTGGCCATTTTGAAGGGGAACAGCGGGTACACTTATCCTGACTAAAGTTGGTCCTCGCCTGCCAAAGGCTCTAGTGATGACGCCTGCTTGGGCTCCACGATAAATCCCTTCCAGCCGTTGGGGCTGGTCTTGGTCTTGTTGCACCGAAACAGATGCCTTTGCTTGATGCTCTCGCCTGCGACTTGCTCCCGACTGGCGCCCTTGGTCGTCATGGCTTGCGTCATGGGCACCTCGCGAGGTACCCTGCCTTGAACTCTCCGCCTCCTCATGAGCTAGCCTTGACGAGGCCATGCACGAGAAGCTCCTGTCGTCCGCCCAGCAGGCTGGCCCCTCGCGAGGGTCTTGAGCTTGCGTTGATGAAGATGGGCCGTCCTGGGCCTCCTTTGAGCCATGCCGCAGGCCGCAGGCAGGCAAGTCTGGGGACCCCCGTTCCCAGAACGCCGACAGTAGCCCCCGGGCCCACGGCGCGCCTGAACTTGGCCGAGCGGAGAGGCGAAAGGGCAAGTCTGGCGTCATGGGCCCTAACACCCAGCGGCCTTGGGCGACGCGTGGCGGTTGATTGGACGCGTGCGCACTGCTTCCCCACGATGCCTCGGTGACCGCCCGGATTCGACAAGTCCCTGCGTGCAGAGTTGGTCATGATGATCGGTGATCGTGGAGGCCGACGGTTGGCCTTCGACGGCCATAAGTACGGAACTGCGCGCGCCCTTCCAGTCTATCCTTTCTTGTCTCTCCTTCTTCTCCATGGCTCCACCAAGGAAGTTCTCGGCCGCGGAGAAGGGAAGGGCCGTCGAGTTGAGTCTTCCTCTCCTCCACCTAAGCGTGGCGAGTCGCCCTCGCAAGCACCCGTGGCCTCCTCGGCGGTCCCCGATCGTGGGGAGGCTCTCAGCGTGCGACGAGGGCTAGCCATGGTCGGGGGCGCGCCCGACCGCCGTCCTCGAGGCCACGCCTCCATGCCGCCAAGCGCTGCGGAGTTCATGGTGAGGCGGGGAGCCGTCTGGCGTCCGGCTTCAGCTCCGTGCTTCCTCTGGGTGAGCTCCTAGATGGCGCCACAGTGGCCTCTGGCTCGAGGCGGATGGCTGCTGCGGTCGGGCCGTGGGCTTCTCCGGAGGTCTCGGCTGCGAGGAACCTGTTCTGGCCCATGGTGGCAGGCGTTCGCTCGCGTGCGTGTCTCCGCCTCGGTGCTCCCTGCACTTCAAGTGCGATGGCGGCGCCACCCTCTCGTGAGGTGTTCGGGAAGACGGCCGCGCATGGGGTGCTGCCACGAAGACAGCGACATCACGGCGGAGGACTCAGCCCGCGACTCCTCACGCTTCACAGTTCTTCTTGGCGGTGATTCTTCGGCAGCGGCCTTGGCCAGCCCCACGCCCGCCGCTGCTTGGGGGTGGCAGCGGGTCCTCTTGCCGCCACGCCCGGTGAAGCGCGAGAGGAGTCCCCGAGCTCGGGAGGCTCGGGCCTTCAAAGAGAGCCGCAGGCGTGCTTCACTTGCTTCATCCTTTTCCTTTCTTTTCTCCTGCGTAAAAGGAACAATGTATGGCCCGTGAAACGCGTTTAGATCAACGCCGTTAATTATTGTACTGCTTTTGTTATCCTGATACTGTTCCCTTCTGCCATGCACCCATTCGTAAGTGAATCCCAGCCGTGGCCGCGGGGGCGACCGATCCAGGCCCCGTGTTCGCGTTGTGCTGCCCGTGAGGCATGGTCAGGAGGGGTGCTCCAGCTATGGACCAGGGCCGTGAAAACTTGAGCGATAGGGGCAGAAACGCCCACGGGGGCTTCCGAGGCTTCCGCCTCACGAGTCCTCGCGCAAGAGAAATCGAGGCAGGAGAGTGAAAAAGATCGAAGAACCACGGACCAAAAAGGGGCAATAGTTTCGATAAAAACTCCAAATGGGAATAACTAGTCAACTGCAGAAAGCAAATGAAAAAGCCACGTCCGGCACCTAGTCTAGTCTTCGACGTCTTCTCACCAGCGCGGAGCTAAGTGCTGCCACTGGGCGTGGGAGGGAGCCCCAGGGCCTGAGGCCGGCGCTCCTGAGACTCCGGGGCGTGTACAGCCCCAACTCATTATTACGTGAGAGTGTCACGGGCGGCGAGCTTCACAGGCGTTCTTCACGGGCTCCGGGCCTTTTCCAAAAAGATGAACTTCACAGGCATTTGCCTTCTTCACAGGCTCGGGGCCTTTTCCAAAAAGATGAGCTTCACATTGACTGGATCGTGGGAGGGGGCTCTCCTCCGGGAGGAGCCCCCGGGGCGTATACAGCCCCACCCTGACATGTGGCTGGCACGGTAGGGCTGGACGAGGTGTATCTGGGCACCCGTGAGCCAGCGCGGGACTCACGGGGCCCTACCTCAAGGCGGGTTGCGCTTGGCTCTGGGCCTTATCTTCGGGTGTGCTCCTACAAAATTGGCCAAATGCCGGTGCTCTACGTCTTCGGGTCCCGGCTCTCGGGCTGGTCTCAGCCGTCGCTGGCAAGCCAGGTCGCGATGCCATGGACAAGACCAGGAGGTGAGGCCGGAGGCGGTAGGAGCCCTGAGTCGCGATGCTCAGGCACCCCCCCTTTAACGCGCAAGCCAGGTTAGATGATGCAACTCTGCGTCCTCGGGTCCCGGCTCTCGGGCTGGTCTCAGCCGTCGTTGGCAAGCCAGGTCGCGATGCCATGGACAAGACCAGAGGGTGAGGGCCGGAGAGCCGGTAGGAGCCCTGAGTCGCGATGCTCGAGCACCCCCTTTAGCGCAAGCTGGGTCGATGATCTGACAACTCAACTCGTCCTCGGGTCCGGCTCTCGGGCTGGTCTCGTGATCGTTGGCAAGCCAGGTCGCGATGCCATGGACAAGACCAGAGGGTGAGGGCCGGAGAGCCGGTAGGAGCCCTGAGTCGCGATGCTCAGGCACCCCCTTTAACGCGCAAGCTGGGTTAGATGGCGAAACTCTACGTCCTCGGGTCCCGGCTCTCGGGCTGGTCTCGGCCGTCGGCAGCAAGCCAGGTCAGCGATGCCATGGACAAGACCGGAGGGTGAGGGCGGAGAGCGGTAGGAGCCCTGAGTCACGATGCTCGAGCACCCCCCTTTAACGTGCAAGATTCCGCCACCCGGAAAAGGCACCAAATAACAAACAAGGTGGGCGAGGGCATAATCCTATGGAAGCGCAAGAAGGATACATGCAGCTGGGGTGGCCCGGCGGCTTGGGGATGATGCAGCCGAGGCGCCCCAACAGATAAGCTAAAGACATGAAATAAAGGGATACATGCCGCAGGGACGGACCCACGCTGCACAGGGAATAATCTGACCTGAAGGCGCCCCCACCGGAAATAAAACTTAAAGATGTCACTGGTGATGTTGGGGATGAAGGCTTGTTGATGTAGCAGACTCGGTGGGCTCACGGAGCGATCCTCATGAGCCCCAGGCCGGGGCCTCGGGAGGCTCCGGGCGCTGGCGGCTCCTTAGGGGCCATCTCCATCTCCGCCCGGGGCTGCGGCGTGCGACCTCTTGAGCCTCGGGATGGTCCTCATGAGGCGGCTGGTGCGCGGCAGCTTGCGTTTGGCGAGCCATAAGGCATGCGTCGTGGCTGTGGGGCGGACCCTCGCAGCGTCCCACTCGCGAGGGCAGGCGCTCTTGAGATGCGGCTCGGTTGAGCCTGGTATGTCGATCAGACGCGCAGCCCACCATCCTCGCTGGATGGGGGGCCACAGAGTAGGGAGCACTGCTGCGTCTCTCTCTTCACGAGGGCACCGTGATGACCCGCCGCTTCTGGCATCTTGAGGACGTTGTAGCCATGGTGGAGTTCTGACCATGAATTTATGTAGCGCTGGGTACCCGAGGATGGCGTTATCTGCAGGCGAATGTAATGCCAACGTCGAAGTCGATGAGCTCGGTGTGATAGTTATCGCGAGCCCGAAGGTGACGGGGGCGGAACTGCTGATCGGGACCGTGGAGCCGTCTGTGACTCCGGAGAAAGGCTTGGTTGGCTGAAGCTGACTGTAAGGCACTTGAAGATTGTTGAATGTTTCCACGGACAGGACGTTGAGCCCTGCTCCGCCGTCGATGAGGGTCTTGGTGACTAGCACATTTCTGATGATTGGGGAACAAAGCATCGGGAGAACTCCGGCTGTGGTTGCGCACTTGAACTGATCCGCTGAGCTGAACGTGATGGCGCACGCTGACCACCTGAGAGGGCACGTGGACTCGAGCTTGGGGAGGACTGCATTCACCTCGTGGTCGAACTGCTTGAAGATGCGGTGAGAGGCTGGGGCTTGAGCTCCGCCCAGGATGCAGGCGATCGCGCACGCTTCCTGGAAGCCCCCAGCCCCCTCGTCCTGATGTCGGTTTTCGATTCTCCTTGGAGGCGACGGCAGCGGAGGGAGGCCTGCGTTCCCCTGCGGGCGATCCTCGTGAGGCTGATCCCTCCAGCCTCCCTCGCGAGGCGGGTCTTGCCAGCGGTCCTCGCGAGGTTGGTCGCGCCACCCTTGGCGCGGACGCTGATCTTCCAGCGTCTGCATTCCTTCCTCCTCCTCGGCCGTAGCCCCGGTCGCTGCGCTCGGGGCGTCTGCCGACCCTTCCTTCGTGTACGGCCCGAAGCTCTTGACACTCATTGGTGTTGTGAGTGTGGAGGTCGTGGTACACGCAGTACCGGCTGCCCTTGGAGGACTCGGGCTGATCTCTCGCCTCGCTTGGTGTGCGGTTCGGCTGCGAGCACGGCAGCCCCTTGCGCTTCACGCCTTGGCCTTGGACTTCTTCTCTTGGGATCTGCGGCGGGCAGCTCGAGAAGGAGGCGCCCTCCTCAGCCTGGCGCGCTTGGTCGCCAAGTTGAACAGCTCGGAGGTGCACAGATCTTCATGCATCGCCAGCTCCTCCTTCATCTTGACGTCGCAAAGCCGTCGGAGAAAGCGAGATGATGGCCTCCTCCGTTACCACAGGGATCTTGGGCGCGTTGTTGAAGCGCTGGATGTACTTTGCGGGTTTCCCACGGCTGCTGCTTGATTCGGCGCATGTCGCCACGGCAGGTGGCGGTCGCGAGTACCTTGAAAGTTGGCGATGGCGGCACGCATCTCGGCCCGAAGAAGATCGTGCTTGGGGCGGATTCAGAGGCGGTGCGAGCCCGTCCTTGGCGCCATGGGAAAACAGTTCGCCATGACCTTTTCATCCCGTTAGCAGCCTCGATGCCCAGCTCGTGAAGCTGGAGGAACTTCGTTGGGTCAGCCGTGCGTCGTGGCGTGGAGGCAGGTGCAGCTTGAACTTGGCGGGCCCTGCGACGCTGCGCCTTCGGAGGTGAAAGCGCGGCAGCCCGCCGTGGCAGCGGGGGGCCTCGGACGACAGAGGGCTTGGTCTTGCGGGCCTTCCTGCGCCGCGGCTAGGGACAGCGCAGGGTCTTGACGTGCTGGAGCGGGGAGCGCTTGGGCAGCTTCTTGCGGGCGAGGAACTTCTTGGCAGCTCTGCTCCTGCCGCGCCGACGCCTGGCGGAACGGGTTCCACCCAGGGACAGCGCGCCTTGGGGCTAGGGCGCCGTCTTGAGGAGGAGGCGGCTGAGGCGCCTCGGGACCTTCATCGCCCGCTTGCAGGCGAAGTGCGGTGCAGCGAGACGGACGGCGCGGGAGTGCGCCTCTGCGTAGCGCGACGAGCTCAGCGACTTCGGTCGAGCCATTCTTCGTAAACGTTGTCAGCAGGGCGTAGCGCAGAGCTGCGTTGGCGCGATGTAAAGCTTCGGGCCTCCATGGCGCGCGAGGCGTCGCGTGGCGGAGAACTAAGCGGGGTGGCGAATGCGTGGCGGTGCAGCCGTCCCGCCTCATGGGCGGGTCTTTGGGGCGGCGCTTGCTGCTCGTTCCCGCCGGGCGATGGCGGCGTTGACGGCGTGTGACGGGAGCAGCGAAGACGCCCGCCGACGGGAGCCGCTTAGGCAACATGGGAGGCGAGGCGGCTCGGCGCTTCAGCGAGCCCGGCAGCGTCGAACATGGTTGCGGTGGTCGGGGAAAAACGAGCGACGAAAAGCAGATTCAGCGCACCCCTACAGTGCGCCAAATGTCGGATTTCGGGTTCGGCAGACCCTTAAGGTTCGAACTACAGGGTGCGCGGAGATCCAACCCTCCACCGTCTCGTACCTCGCCCGAATCGCGGGACCTAAACTACTAAAAAGAACGGCACAAGAGGCCTTAAGATTTATACTAGTTCGAGACCACCGTTGTGGTGTAATACCCTACTCTAGGTTGTGGTGTGGTGGATTGCCTCTTGGGCTGGTGAAGAATAATCAGGGAAGAACAGCCTCGCGAGGTCATTCTTGGTGGCTGTGATGAACTGCTAGGTGGTGTTCGTCGCTCTAGCTTGAGGATCGGGTCTCTATCTCTCTCTCTGGATTCCAAAATGCCAGATCCACTCTATCCTTGCGATCCCTCCGATCCTTCCGGTCCCCCTACTATGAGTGTGGCTACTCCTATTTATAGGCGAAGGCCCTGGGCCTCTTCCCAAATATTGAGCGGGAAGGGCGCCAACAATTGGCCATTTGAAGGGAACAGCGGGTACAATTATCTGACTAAAGTTGGTCCTCGCTTTGCCAAAGGCTCTGTGATGACGCCTTCTTGGGCTCCATGATGACTCCTTGAGCCGTTGGGGCTGGTCTTGGTCTTGTTGCACGAAACGGATGCCTTTGCTTGATGCTCTCGCTGCGCTTGCTCCCTTGCACCAAAGAGGAAAGGAGGGCGCTGCGGCTCTGGCGCCCGATGGCGCCCTTGGTCGCCATGGCTTGCATCATGGGCACCTCGCGAGTACCCTGCCTTGAACTCTCCGCCTCCTCATGAGCCAACTGGCGAGGCCATGCACGAGAAGCTCTGGTCGTCCGCCCATGAGGCTCAGCCCCTCGCGAGGTCTTGAGCTTGCGTTGATGAAGATGGGCCGTCTGGGCCTCCTTTGAGCCACGCCGCCAAGCAGCAGCGAGCAAGTCTGGGGACCCCATTGCGGAAGCACCGACAATAATGGGATCACATCATTTGGAGAATGATGTGATGGACAGACCCAACCTTAAGTTAGCATCAGATCGTATCACTTAGTTATTTGCTACAACTTTCTTCATGTCAAGTATATGTTCCTTAGACCATGAGATCATGTCACTCCTGTATACCAGAGGAATGCCTTGTGTGCTATCAAACATCACTTCATAACTGGGCAAGTGATCATAAAGGTGCTCTATAGGTATTTCTGAAGGTGTCTATTGGGTTTCATGGATCGAGATTGGGATTTGTCACTCCGTGTGATGAAGATATATCTCTGGGCCCTCTCGATAATACAAGATCGCAAGAAACAAGTGACTAATGAGTTTAGCAATGGGATGTTGTATTAAAAAACAAGTAAAGAGACTTGGTGGTAAATATATTGAACTTGGTATGGAGATAATGACGATCGAATCTCAGACAAGTAACATATTGCTGGACAAAGGGAATCGTATACAGGATTGGTTGAATCCCCGACAATGTGGTTCAACCGATAAAGATCTTCATGGAATATGTGGGAATCAATATGGGTATCCAAGTCCCGGTATTTGTTATTGACTGGATAGGTGTCTTGTTCATGTCTACATGATTCCCAAACTCACAGGTCGCACACTTAATGTTCGATAGCGCTAGGGTAATGTTGAAATATTAATAGTGGAATGGGGAGGCGCATGGGGGCAACTGTTGGTGTCAAAACATGCAGATCTCGGGTAGGGGGTCCCAAGTTATGAGTCTGAGGATCGATGATAACAAGGGACAATAGGGACACGATGTATACCCAGGTTTGGCCCTATTAAAGGAGGTAAAACCCTACGTCCTGATATGATTATATTCGGTGAGTATAGGGGTTACAAGAGTTGATCTACCTCAAGATCGTAATGGCGAAACCCTAGCTGTCTAGCCTATGATTCTTCTCCTCTTCTATGGACCTAACCCTCTGGTTTATATACACACGAGAGGGGGCTAGGGTTGTACATAGTCGGTTTGCAGAGGAAGGAACTACTTCGTCCCGCGGGTGGAGAACAAGGGCCACCGCTCCGGAGTCATTAGCTGGATCCCATGTGTGGCGAGGAAGATCTGGGATTACCTCCCTAGGTACCAGTGCGAGAGGTGGGATGGATGGAGAGGGGATTGGTGCTGGATTCAAGATGCGGAAGCCCCCGAGTGTCGGTGTCAAAACCGGCAGATCTTTGGTAAGGGGTCCCAAACTGTGCGTCTAGGGTCGATGGTAATAGGAGACGGGGGACACGATGTTTATCGAGGTTCGGGCCCTCTCGATGGAGGTAATACCCTACTTCCTGCTTGATTGATCTTGATGAATATGAGGATTACAACAGTTGATCTACCATGAGATCGTAATGGCTAAACCCTAGATGTCTAGCCTGTATGATTGTCATTGCCTCTACGGACTAAGCCATCCAGTTTATATAGACACCGGAGGGGACTAGGGTTGTCACAAAGTCGGTTACAGAGAAGGGAATCTACATATCCGATCGCCAAGCTTGCCATCCACGCAAAGGAGAGTCCTATCCGGACACGGGAGAGAGCCTTCTGTCTTGTATCTTCACAGCCCATCAGTCCGGCCCATGTCACACAGGCCGGACGCCCGAGGACCCCTTAATCCAGGACTCCCTCAGTAGCCCCGAACCAGGCTTCAATGGCGGGGCGTTCGACGTGCAGATTGTCTTCGGCATTGCAAGGCGGGTTCCTCCTCTGATCACTTCAAAGCACCTGACTTAGAGAACTATATTCGGCTTGCGATTTAATGTCATGCCCCTCGGCTTCTGTGCCTCCATTGCTTCTGCCACCACGTGTCAAGCGAATACGAAAGGGTAGGGTATTTTTTGCATCTAACACACTAGCCGTGCAAGAAAGGCATCTATTTAAAGAGATTGGATCTATGATCCCATTCCACATCTAGCGGAAAATCCTTAGAGCCTGCCAGGAGAAACCATTCCAACATGGCTAGCCTTCCCAGTTCTTCCTCCCGCCCCCACGGCTCTGAAAAAGGAAACTGGGAGAGATGCTCCATATCCCACGATCAGCTGGTTAAGCTTCAAACGCAGGGATTTCTTCCCCTCGCGGATCTAGTCCCTGTTCGGGCAGGATTGACCTCATTTACCGGCGAAGCCCTGGCGGAGAATATCCCCAATCCATCAAAGGGGAACGGGTGTGCTTTGTTTCCTATTTGTTCGGAGGCGTCGGATTTCCAATCCATCCTTTCCTCCAAGGACTCCTGGAGTATTATGGCCTCCAACTGCACAACCTCATGCCAGCCTCTATCCTGCACATCGCGAGTTTTGTTGCTCTTTGCGAGCTATTCCTGGGCTGCGAGGCCCACTTTGATTTATGGAGAAAGCTATTCTGCCTCCACTACAAAAAAAATACACTTCCGTGATGATACGTGTTGGTCACAGTAGGTCGCATTTTTTTTCATGCATGTACATCCATGACAAATTTATGACAGAATCAAGATAGTCATACATGTACTGTCGTAGAAGTGTTCCATGACATTACCAAAATTATCATCATGGAAGTGTCCACTTCCATGATGATAAAATGCGCGTCACAGAAGTGCTTTCATCAAGGGTGACCGACACGTGGCATCCATCGTAACGGAACGCCGTTGAGCTATCGGGTCGGGTTTTGGATCCGATAACCAGTTAACAGCCCCGACCAATGGGAAATTTCCACGTGTAAAATTCTTATTGGCCGGACGAAACACGGTCGGCTAAATCGATGGGTCGATAGGGCGCCTATGATATGTCGACCGTGCCACGCCCACCATGGCCCATTTAGCTTACAAAGCCGGCCCGTTTGACTTGGTCAAAAGTTAACAAGCTGGCCCATGAAAAGCCTGTTAACGATCTCTTCGCAAATAGCCCATTTTACGGCCCGTTAACTCACGACCCATTAGGCACTAAAGGAAATCGGCCCAACAACATCATGTGGGCCGTCGAATATAACACCAGCCCATTTCACTTTCGGCCCATGTATGGCCCACGACGTCTTTCGGCCCATATGAGGCCTTCGTATCTCTCGGCCCTTTACAGGCCCACGGTGACTCTAGCCATAATAAGCAGTAATTTACTTTGTACCCGTTAACGGCCCGTGATTTACATGGGCCGTTTCCAGCCCGTGTTATCTTTCGCCTATTGACGGCCCATACGTTCTTGGGCTCCTTTTCGGCCCTCGATTACTTCCGGCCCGTTACTGGCCTGTTCCCCTAATGGGCCAAATTCGGCCCATGGCAAGAGTCGGCCCGTTACTGGCATGTTCCCCAAATGGGCTAAATTCGGCCCATGGCAAGAGTCGGCCCGTTACTGGCCTGTTACCCTAATGGGCCAAATTCGGCCCATGGCAAGAGTCGGCCCGTTTCTGGCGAGCTCGTCCTATATTCTGGCCCATTAACGACCCGTTATGCCTGTGACAGAATTAAGCTTTTGCAGTCCTATGGCCTGTTAATGGCCCGTTACCGTGCTGGGCCGATACCAATTACGCCCGATTACGGCCCATGTAGACCCATTTATCCGACGCCCAAGGCCCACCGATTACATGCCCATTTATCAGCGGCGAGGCCCACCGATTCTGAGCCCATTTATCGACGGCCCGTAGAGACCCATGGATCCTACGGCCCGTATATAACCCATGGTGAGTTGCGCCACTAGCAAACCAGGGAAAAAGAAGACTAGGAAATAAATAAGGCGAAACTAACGCTAGGCTATTAAAGCGATTGCACATTTACATCCACTCGGCATCAAAGATCGCCACACAGGCAAATATAGGGAACACCCTACACTATACAAAAATGGCTTGTTGTTTTCTTCAGCGGTGGCTGCGTTAAGAATAAATTTTGTATCACACCAAAACAAATTACAACTATATAACAAAAGGAAGGTTGGCATAAAACTTAACAATCTAGCGAGATAAATGCACCACCGAAGTTGAAAGCTCGGTTCATTTGACCTGGTATTACTTTTTCATGATGTATTGTCGATGGAGCACCATAACCCTCGCCTTCATTTCCCTAGGCTCTGAACAACATAGCAAATGTCGATAGTCTGGTTTCAAAACCATGCATATCTTGACGACATTGAGCAATGTTTCTCCTTGTTTCACAAAGGGCCTCTCTTAGGGAATGGACTTGTGTGCGGGCGCAGATACAACATTGCTTTGAGCTTGCATATCTTGATCATGAGGCAATTTGGATGATATTGCCTTAACAACCAACCCGATTCGCAGAGGCGTGCTTTTAGCCTTTGTTAGTGGACAGTCTTGACCCACTGCAGCAAGAGCTGACATTGCGGTTATAGTTGCCTCGCCACCTTCAGAAGGTGGCGGTTCCATCATTTTTTCCATAGCTCGCTGAAAAGTTGAGGTTTTACATTAGTAGTACCAGAACAGAAGATATTAAGGAGGCAACAAAACCAAACAAAATAGCTTTGGTCTATATACAGAACTTATTCTGGTGAACCCATGTAAAATATTAGTTGTATTTTATTGCAAAGTACATAATAAAACCAGGTTCCAAACATATGACCATGTACCATCGCTAATGTATTGTCTATTTCTTCACATTGTATTGAGGGCTAAGGATAAAGAGACGAAGTTTATAATACGGTAAGCATAGTATGACATCATTCATATCACAAAACAACTGAGAACGCACAAGCAGCAATTGAAACATTGTGTGGGCAAGTCCAGACGGAACTAGATTACGGGTCAAGATCAAAGGAACATCACTCCTCCCTTTTAAACCTTGTAAGGTGCAATGATACGCTAAGACAATTGTGTATAAAATTGAAAAGAGTAATAGACATTGGCTGCAAACCATGCAGTTCAAGGCACAAGTCGAGTAAGTAGTAGTTAAAAGGCATGAGGATTAAGGACTTACAACAGCGGCTTTGGTGGTGTAGTCATGCCCTTCTTCTTGCTGGTGTGACAGTCCTTGAAGATTTCCACAACATTTGGTTCAGGTACTTTTTGGTCCTTGCGGGCTTTCCTCGCATTTGAACAAGTCAATATAGATCTGATAATATGGTGCAGCGAAAAGAGTGAAACAATGAGCTAATTACAAGAGCCTCGCGATGTGCAATATAGCTACGAGATCACGTAAATGCATTGGAATTTCACTTTAAATGCGGTTGGCCTTGTTCTTTGAACAGTTCACCTACAAGAAGATAGATTTGTGTGGCACATGCGTCAATAGGACTTCAACATGTGATCTGATCACATATATATAATGTACACGATACTTGGATCGGACCGGTGTTTAACAAGGCCCTCCGGTCTTCATCAGATATATTTTCCACTTGAGATGTTTGGGAAAGTTCACTGTTAGCCTTGCCTTCAAAGTGAGTTTTCCTCAAGTTATACCGATATTGTCATGAGCAGACTTGAAAACATGGGTGCAAGCTTGTCAGGTTGCATCATCTTGGCTATCCAACTTGAACCTCATCTGTTGAAAATTATGGGAGTCTCATTATCGACAACCTAGAAAGTATGGGATAGAGCAAGACGATATTACTAGTTTCCATACATAACCATACTTACAGATAAATGGTCGAGGAAGGTGTTGAACTGGGTTTCATCTTTGTCATTCTGTCTTGAATCCATGTTGGGAGGATACGTACATGACACCTAACGGCAACCGCTGCCTCGATACTAACTTGGCTGACTCAGTAGCATCATGTGGCCTTTTAAACCTGCCTCAAAACGGATCTCCATTCTTCCTCCTCTAGATTTAGTTAACCTATCGAGCATTATCCCGATGTTTGTTTCCTCTTGCGCCTAGGTGCTAGTCCAACAACAAACATAGGAAGTGTTAGTGTACATCAAACTGTGAGACTACATATAAAGAAGCATGCAATCAGTAACTTGACTCCAAAGAACTACCTTCTTGCTGTTGAAGCTCACAAGGTTCATCTGATATTGCCAACTCGTCTTGTGTCAAGAGTGCTTGGGAAGTAGTGTCGGTGGCAAGGGAGCTTGGGAACGTGCTGCTAGCTCGGTTGGCCTACGAGTATGTCGTGCAGTTGGTAATCTTGTGGTAGGTGTTGCAAGAACTAGGGCTGTCTCTGCTTGTTTGGTGGCAGCTATTTGTTTCTGTTTGGCTTTTTTGCAGCTCGTGTAGCATGGGATGCCGTGTTTGTAGAATTTTCCGCTGGACTTTCACCTTCTATTGCACCATCGATTACCAGAGAATCTGCAGGATTCATCCGCTTCTCATTCCTGCCATTCATGTTTCTTCCTCTTTCTACGTGCCATGTTAAGTCAAGTCGACAAGAAAAATGAATAACAATTTAGTTCTTCGAACAAATTGATGCGTGATCTGAGCGAACTGAACTTTGATGTTAGACAACCACATGATAGGAGGATGTAATATGTATGAAAAACAGGACGGAAGAGATAACCGGAACTATGATGTGTAAACTAAGAAGAAGACATTTCACCAAATTAGAAGCAATGCAATGGAAGGTAGACACCATATGAAAGATGCTACAAATATCGCTCTGCCAAGTTAACAGTGTCTCATCATAAATGGCATTTAAACAAATGTGAAGCAGTACAAGAAATAAATCATATGCAAGATGCAAACAACATCACACTACCATGTTAGAGGTCTCTCGTCATTAGTGCCATTGCATATTCACAGCATTGCATATTCACAGCTTATGATGTGTAAACTAAGGAGAAGGCATTTCAACAAATTAGAAGCAATGAAAGCTAGACACCATATGAAAGATGCAACGAATATCACTCTACCAAGTTAAAACTGTCTCGTCATAAGTGCCATTTCAACAAATTAGTAGTACAAGCTAGAAAAGAATGTGAGATGTAACCTATATCACACTCCAAGTCAAGCGTGTCTTATGATAAGTGATTGTTGCAGGTTACACAACAGTAGTAATTTGATGTAAGAACATGGTGTGATAGATGATATTGTATGTTCTAGAAACAGAACACATGTCTTATTCAAGTATAATGTGTAAAGTAAGCAGATGGAATTCAACAAAATTAGAAGCAATACAAGCTAGACATCACACATAACATGCAACCACATATACAGATGCCAAGTTAGAGGGAGCACGGTGATGCTGCACTAGGGAGATGTGCTCATCATAAACACAGCTTTGTTGAGTGTCTATGCATGTGTTGTCTTGGAAATCATCTTGGGGGTGTGGAGGAGTAGAAGCTGTAGAGGCCCTCCGTTTGGAAGGAGCACCTTTATCCGCTGCCTTGCTAACTTCCTTCCGCTTTATTGATTTTGAATTGTCAAGTAAAACCGACAAGAAAAAGCAATAAAATTCTCTTCAGAACTCATTCATGCATGATCTTGACAATCACTACTTTGATGTAAGGCAAACACATGATACCAGGGTGGAATATGTAGGAAAAACAGGACGGCATGGCATGTTCACAACTGTTTGTGTAAACTAAGCAGAAACCATTCCAGCAAATAAGAAGCAATGCAAGCTAGACACCACATGAAAGATGCAACCAATATGACTCTGCCAAGTTAAAAGCGTCCCATCATAAATGGAATTTCAACAAATTAGAAGCGGCGCATGCTATAAATCATATGAAAGATGCAACTAATATCACACTGCATATACTAAAGGTGTCTCGTCATATTGATTGATGCGGGATACAAAAAACAATAGTTTTATGTAAGGACATGCTTAATAGACAGATGTACTATGTACTAAATACGGAAGGCATGTCACATTAACAGGTATAATGTCACATTTACAGAGTATAAGCTAAGCGAGACTAGCACATGCAGTTTAACCAGATTGGAAGAATTACAATCTAGACACCATATGCAACATGCAACCACATATCACGCTGCCAAGTTAGAGCAAGCACCTGCGATGCTAGTGTAGAAATGCTGTAATCAACTACAAAGCTATGTTCACTATCTTCATCTAGCATTTACATTTCTTGAGAATCATGTCGGAGGTGATGCTGCATTCTTTAAATGAGGAGTAGTCCCTTGCCTGCCTGCCTCGTCATAAGTGATTGATGAGGGATACACAAGAACATTAGTTTGATGTAAGAACATGGTTAATACAGATGTACTAGTATGTACCAAAAGCGAAAGGCATGTCATATTCAAAGGTATAATGTGTAAGCTAAGCGGATGCAATTTAACCAAATTGGAAGCAATACAAGCTAGACATCCGGCTGGAGTGGTGAACATGATCATCTAGGACACGAGAGCCTGGTGGGAGGCGGGCTGCTTCGCCACCATCGCGGCTTTTAGTTGGCTTCGGTGATGCATGTCTTTGATGGGCTTGTCCTTGCTCGGCCGATGCCACGACTAACTATTTGTCTTACGGTGCTCACGGATGGTGGTTCATGTAAAAATATCTTTCCTTATCTTAATAAAGACCGACTTGACCTTTCGAATACAAGCTAGACACCATATGGAACATGCAACCACATATGACACCGCTGGTTAAAGCAAGAACACAGGATGGTGGTTCATTGCGAGCGAGGTCATCAACTCTAGAGCAACGTTTACCGTCTCCATCTACTGACACTGCACCCTTTAAAGCGTTGTAACGTGCCGCGCCTAGCCGCGTAGAAAGCTGGCATGACTTGTCTCTTTTCTTTTTTGCTTCCCTTTCGGCAGGCTCTGAAATACCCTTGCATAAAAACACAATAGTGAGAGTATGGATGAAGTGTGTGCAGAACTAGTGCACTATAAAAGTAGCAGATAGCAGGTGGCTGAAAAATAAATGACAGGAGACATATGATAGCTCTACAACATTGCATGGCAAACAAAATTAGATTCTACTCCGTATGATTTTGTAATATATGAGCACAGGAAATGGAGGTACTCCTCCAGCACACCACCACATGTGGTCATATCTAAGACTAAGATAACAATCGACTGAAAATAAATAGGTCAGTCGATTTTTTTAATGAACCGTCCGATCTATAAGGAACGGGAAGATGGCCTTCGTCTACCTCCCGCCATTCACTGTTGACGATCTTTCTCGAACCGCCAGCGACCACCGGCCCAGACCCGTGCCTCCGCCGCCCCGCCCTCCCATCGACCTCACACCACCGCCGTGCTTGGCAGCGCCCCAAGCCATCCCTTTAATCCCGGCCGACCTCCAGATCGGGCGCCAGTAGCTCTAGGCCGCAGAGCGCCCTAAGATAAACACTAAGCGCTGCTTCCCGGCGTAATAGTCGTACTAGCGCTGTTACACGGGGAATGCTTCCGTTAATTGGGAATCAACTGGCGAAATTGAAATTCAGGAGGCGGCGGACCTCTAGCTAAGGTGAAATAGTATATGAGGAGAAACCTTGTGCATCGCGAGTTACTAGGAACATCTAGTATCAAGAAGAAGCGGTCAACTAGTGTCTTCGTGGGATGAATACCGTGCAAGCGAGACGTAAGATTTGCGAATAAGGGAAGAGGAGTACCTTCTTGGGTTGCGGTGTGGTCACCTCCACATGTCGCGGCGATCTTCTTCTTTTACCGGGAAACCGATGTTACGGAGGTGCAGGCTTGGGCGAACCCATGGCCAAATTGTTGACTGTGTTGCCGTGGCCGTATGTCGACGGAGGGGAAGCAGACCCGAGGCGGCGAAGGACGGCGTAGCAGGAACATCTCCGGTGCGGTGGAGGGTGGCGAAGTTGGAGCGGCAGCGGTGAGGCACAGGACGGCGTGGTTGAACTGGCTCGGGTACGGATGGCTCGGCCTCGGCTTCAACTACAAGCCGTGGAGGGCGTTGCGGTTGAGGTTGCGGTGGACAACGGCGTCGAGTATCGGCTCGGCGTGATGGAGGAGGCGGCGGTTGATGGGTGGGATGGGGTGGCGGACGGAGGGCGGTTTGGGTGGTGGAGAAACCAAGTTTGAACAGAAGATGGGACGGGTTTGGTTTGATGGAAACCAAGTTTGGAGGACGCCGGGGTTTCGCGAATGGGGAATCGGACGGGTGGGGAACCATGTTTTGATGCAGGGCGCTTGTTTTTGGCTTTTTGAACAGAAGATGGGGCGCTTGTTTGAAATTTGGGAAAGTACAAACTTTGCCCCTCTTAAATTCGGACCTCTGCGGGTCGGGGTAGGATGGTAATCCCAAGTGTCCCAAATAGTGGGGGGAGTGATTTGACCAGCGCATGTGTGCTTAAGCGGCCATTGTGTATGAATGTTTTTCGAGGCGGTTGTGTGGCGTCTAGATGAAGCTACAAACCTACCCGGTTTAGACCTTTGGACGTCGGGCAGGTAGGTTTCATAGGTCGGAGTTATTAGAAAAGTAATTTCCTTGTACTACCAAACATTGGTCTCATGCGGTTTCGGGCGAGTAGAGGCTCTTTTGGTGCTTCGTTCGAAATTTTGAAACACAAGCATTCACGTTTAGAGTACTCTTGAACTATGAGGATTGACCTAAATAGACAACGTTATATTTGACCTTGTATGTTTGAAAACCTCATTAAATTATCCGCTTCCTTTTGAAATTTTGACACTTGAAAATCCTATAACTATATATGATTATTTTGGAATGGAGGAGCTAAATTTGAATCTATTTTGTACACGACTACATATGCTATTATGTACAAAATCGGAGCAAAGATTGGTACCCCCATAGTTTAGGTATGGTTTACAAATGCCTTGATATCAAATTCAAATAATTGAATGGACTTCATGTTGAATTCGATTTTTTTAAACCACCTTAGGTTGAATTCAAATGTATGCTAGTTCATAGGTAGCTATTTATAAATGTCCATTGTGTAACTTTCATATGTATAATGTGCTTTACACACACAACATGAACTATACTCACGTTTATATTCGATTGCTAAAGCGATGCATTGTGCGGAGTTCAAAATACTAACTATGTGGATCAATTGTGTCGAATAATAACATAGACATGCTCAAATTTGATAGAATCTAGATGTCGATGGATCAATGACCGCTCCTTACTGAATTGCAAATATCATGATCCCATCCTAATATTTGGATACAATTTATATCTTTAATCAATGTGTAGAGCAGTCTTTTATGTGTAGTTTCACTCTCCATCGGTGGTCTCTCACACATGCTCACACACTCTCTCCCGAGGTGTCTTTCTACACACATGCTCTAGATATAACCCTCCTCCCTCTCGTAACCATTTACAACTGTTTTCACTAACCTTTATCACAAGCACTCTTCCTCTACTTAAACATACACACGCACAATCCTCATCGACCCTTTCTATATACATGGACCTGCCTCGTGTCTCATGTCGCACATTATCTTCCTTTGTCTCTCACGCATTATCTCACACCTCTCTTCCTAATCGACGAGTATGATTCTAGTAGAGCATTTTGTAGGATGCCCCTTAAAGTTAGGTTGGATGAATAGTAATATCGGAGATAAAGGGGTTACCTTAGTCCAAGAACCTAGGGTTACAAATCCTAGCCGGCTTTGTCAGTGGACATAGAGTCCTTCACAATTCTGCTATCTTTGTCTTGTACGACTATTCATCCATGGGTCTTCCTAAATGTGTCATGGGCCGACCAATGTGGCGCAGGATGGAACCGAACGAAGGGCCTCACCTCGACCCACCGGACCTCATGCGGTGACACACCCTCTGCCCCCACGTCTCATTATCTTCTCACACCCACACATACCAACACAAACACCACACACACAGAAAATTTCTCTTGGTGCCTCTATTCCCTCCCCCCTTGCATATACACACTCAAGGGAATGGAATCTCTTGTCGTGACGTCATATTCATCTCTCTCTCTCTAGACCACTCTCATTTCTCGTGCTATCTCTCCCACGCCCCCCCGTCGGCCCCTCTATCCATGCCTCTCTCGAATACGTAATACACACACATACCTCTCTAGGCCCCGCCAAATGCATCAACTACACATTCACACATGTTACATCACGTACCCCATTGATCTAAAAGCCCTCTCTTCACGTTTATTTCGCATACAACATTCGTTTTGAATAAAGTGTGGCCAAAAATTATTTTAGAGTTTCTACATATATACAACATTACAAAGTTATATGGAGAGTACTGACGCTAATTTGCATTGCATGGTGCCCACAATGATATTTATTCCGCCTTTGTGAATTTGTATATTTTATACTATATACAAAGTTAGTCATAATAAAGAGAAATGAAGAGCATCTCTCTCTCTCCATCGCATACCCCTAGTTAGTCATAATAAAGAGAAATGAAAACATCTCTCT
>JAHIAM010007417.1:0-29753 GCA_021605205.1 Aegilops longissima | reverse complement strand
ACCCCACCACTGGCCTGACGCTCGGGCGCTGCCTCTCGCCACTCCGCCAGGCGCCGCCTCATCCTTTCGCACGCCGGACGCCCCATCCTCCTCCTGCCTCGATCCGGAAGGCCTCCCCCGCCTGACTGCTGATTTAACGCCGCCACCGAGCCCCTCCCCGCTGCCTGCTTCCCACAGACGTCAGCCCCCTGCATCCACCCGAGCCCCGCTGCCCAGTCCCTACCCCCCGACGTGAGCTCCTCCTTCTTCTCCGCTGCCGCGCAGATCCTCGTTATACAGCCTTGCCGCCAGGCCGCAGACGCTACTGTCCAAGGCTGTCAGCAGCGTACAGACGCGCACCATGTGGCTCTTGCGCCTGTGGCTGGCCGCCTCACTCCTCTTCCCCCGCCTCTGCTTGCCGGAACTCCGCCGTACCAGAGGTTGCGGGCGCCCTCGGCCACACCGCCTTCGCCCACACGCCTGTCTCTCTCTCCCTCGCCGCATTCCTCCGCCTGCCGGTGCTCGAAGAGCGCTTCACGCCATGGCCGAGGCGCTCGCCACGGCTGTCCTGCTTCACCGGCCTCCGCCCTCCGCTTGGCTCTCCCGCCTCCGCCTAAGATGGGCCAACTGGGTTCGCTTCGCCTGGACGCCTCTGCTGCCTCCCATTCGGTTCCGCCTACCATTCGCTCAAGACGCCGATCCGCCAGTGCCTCTGGGGCCAATGGCAAGTGGGTCCCACCCAAAACGATTGTTTTAAAAAAGAATCAATTAATTAAAACTAATAAAGAGTTAAATAAATAATAATTAAAATCATTATTTTGTTAGTTAAATAATTAACTTAATTATTATCGTTAATTAACTCGCTAATTACCTAATTAGTCAATTAGTCAAGACTAACAGATATCGACATGTGGGTCCTTTCCTAGTTGACCACCAATCGGTCAACAAATTGACCTGGTCAACGGGTCCACTGTCACTGTGGTTCTCCTTGTGCACTCGTGGGTGCACATAGTAATTTCACCTTTAATTCGAATTAATAATAATTTCGAATATTGTTTAAACTTTAATAAATCATATCTTTTAATCCAGAATTCTGATGAAAATAATTTCAACATGAAAGTTGCTCGAACGACGAGATCAACCGATACGCAGTCCGCTCGTCCGCCGCACACCCCTAACCTATCGAACCTGCAAACTTTCCTCTCCGGTTCATCTGTCTTCGACAGACGTCCGAACCGGAGAACTTCCCGATGTTTCCTTAATCATTACCCCTCATACCACGTTAGGGCACGCTTAGCGCCAAGCAAGAACACGCTCTAGCTCGCTGCTGTCCTGTTATGCACTTGCTCGCTATGTATTTATCGCTTTCTTCCTCTTCTCTCCTGTGAGACCCGAGACCGATGTCGATGTCCCTCGTGATCGACTACGCCACCGACGACCTCTCTCTCTTGCCAGAGCAACCAAAAGCCCCCCCTGATCACCGTGATATCGCTTACTCTTTCTATATCGCTTGTATTAGAGTAGTGTAGCATGTAACTGCTGATACTCCTATACCGCTGCATAGCCTCGTCTCTTGTTACTTCACAGTTACCTTACCGCAATCCTATATGCTTAGTATAGGTTGCTAGTACTTTCATCTGTGGCCCTACATCCTTGTCCGTCTGTCAGGTTATATTATCGGGCCGTGATCACTCGGAGGTGATCACGGTATATACCATATACTTTACACTATTACATTACCTCGTGGTACTGTTCGAGATGGGGCTGAAGGACTGTGGTTCCATCCCGGTAGAGGTGGGCCTAGGTTCCCTGACGGCCCCGATCAGCTACTTTGTATGAGCGGCAGGCAGGTTGAGACCGCTTAGGAGAGAGGTGGGCCTGGCTCTGCTCGGGCTCTCATGTTACTTAACACGCTTTAACGAGGTCTTGGTATTTGATCTGGTTGGCTACTGAGCTTATACGCACTAACCATCTACGCGGGAGTAGTTATGGGTATCCCGCCGTGGTATCAAACCGGCATTTCTGACGTCAATGACGAGCGCGCTACTGGATTGGACTGAACGCCTGATGGGCTAGGGTCTGCTTCCGCCACAGACGCAACGTGGTGTGTCTGTATGGGGGCCTGCACTGCTAGCTTAGGTTTAGACCATGTTGGCCCCCCTCTCACAGCCTAGGTGGGCTACGACGTGTTGATCTTCCGCTGCCATGACCCAGAAAGTGTGTCCGCCAAATGATCAAGCGTGCCGGGTAAGATGGTGCACCGCAGGAAGTTAAACTATTCGGATAGCCGTGATCTTCGTAACAGGACGACTTGGAGTTGTACCTTGAGCTTATGACAACTAGAACCGGATACTTGATAAAACACACCTTCCAAGTGCCGATAAAACGGTGGTCGCTTCTCGCAGTGGTTATGAGCTGGGATTGCCGGGTAGGATTATTGCTATATGATGTTACTTGGAGGACTTCAGGTTGTCCTCTCTACCTGCTAAAAGACAGTGTCCGTGGTTTAGTCTTCGCTAAGACTAGCTATCCCCTCTTATTCGGCATTCTCGCAGCTCAGTCCACCGATATGGCCCTTTACACATATATCCATGCATATGTAGTGTAGCTCCTGTTTATGCAGTACTTTGGATGAGTACTCACGGTTGCCTTTGTTCCCCTTTTCCCTATCTCTACTCGATTGTCTGCAACTGCACGATGGAGCCTGTGAGGCGCACGCCACACGCCGATGACCACTACTACTCTAGAGGTGCCTACTACTACGCAGCTTACCGATTTACCACCAGAGTAACCTAGAGGATCCTGCAGGAGGCCTGCTCCTCTTCGATCTCAGATCCCAGCTTTGTGCTAGCCATCTTATGGCACCTTGTTTAACTTATGTCTCAGATCAGATATTGTTGCTTTCACTGACTCGCCTATGATCGAAAGCACTTGTATTCGAGCCCTCGAGGCCCTCGGCTTGTATTATGATGCTTGCATGACTTATTTTATTTTAGAGTTGTGTTGTGATATCTTCCTGTGAGTCTCGATCTTGATCGCATACATTTGGCGCAGCATGATTAGTGTACGATTGAACTGGGCGCCACAAGTTGGTATCGAGCCGATCGCTCAGAGGAATTCCCCTTCCACACTCCTTGGTCAAGTCGGAGTCTAGACTTTACAAAACTTTTACTAACATGGTCTGTGTGGCCCACGGCCCACGCCGCCATTGGGTGGTATTAGGATCTTTTACTCCTCGATCTTTACTCGGGATTCTCAACTCTCTTCTATTCGGGTTAAATGAATTTGCTAAAAACAAAACTAACTTTAGGTTCTCGCAAGTACTTTCTCCTGAGAGCCCTCACTTCACGATGATCGGCTCGCTAATCAAGATTCCAAGATACTCTCCGATGATCTCTCGAGACTTTGTGCCCATCACTTTTGCTATTCCTCGCCACCGATAAATCTGTATGGATAACTACTTACACTTGCCATTCATACGATTATCCCCATTGATCTTGTTATTACAAGATACCCAAGTTTTCTATCGCTCCGAGAATATTTTGTGCCTACTCGCCAGCAGTTTTTTGCCACATGAATACCCTTCAAATGAATCTCGTGACTCGTCGAGTATCCGCCAACCCCAGCTTGTTCATGTGTTTCGCAAAATTCTTCAAATTACTATTCGATCTTCCGAAATCCTCCGAGCCTTTGGCTCTTGAAATCCTTGCTTGCTTGCATTATGGTTAATCCCATAAGTCTCTGTAGTCATATTGACCTTCCTTGTCATTATCATTTTGGGTCTGTTGACTCAATATGTTTCATATACCCGCAATCATCATTGATCCTTATAAATTACCTTTCCGGCTGAGCTGCCATCCTTTAACTCGAATTGGTTCTCACCAATCCAATTGTCGCTGATTGTACCCTAAGGCTGTTCAACTTATCCATCCCTAATCGTAGCATTGTTTCGATCCCTTGAATTGGGAATCATAATTCCTTTGCATTAGACAATTGAGTTAGTCATTGTTACTATAATTTGATCTCCTTGCATTCTTCTACCTCTAGTTGAGTATCGATGCTCACGCCGATCCTCGTGGACCACCAGATCCTTTTGTTGGATTTTATCCGACAACGCCTTCATATTCAATAACCTTGTGAGCCTTTCCGATACATAATGCCTTTGGTAAATTGTATCCTGTGCTTTCTCAACCATGCTCGCTTCGAGCTTGAATTAATTATTTCTAAAGATTCTCGTATATGATTCCAAGAGGCCCCTATGGGTAGAACATATGCCTTCACTAAACCGTGTGAACCCAAAGCTTTCACTTAATCATACTTTTCCGGGTGCTTCGCCGCCATAAAACTTTCAACACCGCAACTTCATCGAACGCGAGAAGTGAATGAAGGGTTATGCATTGGAGAAGTGGAGTCGACTTGAACTTGTGTTCATGCCCATGGACACGATGTAGATCTTATCATTAAAGCTTTCTAAATTAATTATTCCTTTCAGATAAGTTCATCTTATATCAGGATCCGCCTTTTGCAATCGTGGTTCACCATGTTCTCCTTTAAATACCATTTCTCGTGCAAGTTTTAGCACTTGTCTTCTATAGAGCAATAACCCCGGCCCAACCTCTACTTTGATATGTCATCGAGTATTACCCCGGTATCTCGAGATTATCATGGAACCGCATAACCTCTTGTGAGTTCTTTCATCGTGCTACCTTCCCACTGTTGGGGAACGAGTAATTTCAAAAATTTCCTACGCACACGCAAGATCATGGTGATGGCATAGCAACGAGAGGGAGAGTGTGTCCACGCACTGTGAGACCGAAAGCGAAGCGCTATAACAACGCTGTTGATGTAGTCGACGCCTTCACGATCCGACCGATCCAAGCACCGAACGCACGGCACCTCCGAAGTTCTGCACACGCTCAGCTCGATGACGATCCCCGACTCGATCCAGCAAAGTGTCGGGATGAGTTCACAAGACGACGAAGCAGGACGATGATGATGCTCCACCGACGCAGGGCTTCGCTTAAGCTCCGCGACGATATGACTTCTCCGGCGCAGGGCTTCGCCTTAAGCTCCGCGACGATATGACCGGTGGAATATGGTGGAGGGGGCACCGACACTGCTAAGGAACCATCCGTAGATCAACTTGTGTGTTCATGGGGTGCCCCTGCCTCAGATATAAAGGAGCAAGGAGGAGGGGGCCGCCTAGGAGAGGCGCGCATTAGGGGTGTCCTACTCCCACCGGGAGTAGGATTCCCTTCCT
This sequence comes from Aegilops longissima, assembly GCA_021605205.1. NCBI lineage: Eukaryota > Viridiplantae > Streptophyta > Magnoliopsida > Poales > Poaceae > Aegilops > Aegilops longissima. The sequence goes on along the minus strand of JAHIAM010007417.1, from coordinate 24,514 downwards.
AGTCCAACTAGGAGTCCTTCCAAGTAGTAGGAGTAGGAGACTAGGAAGGGAAAAGAAGGGAAGGAGGGGTGCGGCCCTCCCCAGTCCACCCGGACTAGGCCATGGGCGCGCGCCTGCCCTAGGCAGCCCTCTCTTTTCCTGCAGGGCCCAATAAGGCCCAATACTTCTCCCCGCGAATTCCTGTAACTCTCCTAAGATTCAAAATACCGAATCATTCGAACCTTCCGAACTCCGAATATAGTCGTCCAATATATCGATCTTTACGCCTCACCATTTCGAGACTCTCGTCATGTCCCCGATCTCATCCAGGACTAACTCCTTCGGTACATCAAAACTCATAAACTCATAATATAACCGCATCGAAACCTTGTTGCAAGGATCTTACGGGTTCGAGAACTATGTAGACATGACCTAGAACTATTCTTGGTCAATAACCAATAGCGGAACCTGGATGCCCATATTGGCTCCTACATATTCTACGAAGATCTTTATCGGTCAAACCGCATAACAACATACGTTGTTCCCTTTGTCATCGGTATGTTACTTACCCGAGATTCGATCGCTTCGGTATCCAATACCTAGTTCAATCTCGCACGTAAGTCTCTTTACTCGCTCCAGAATGCATCATTCCTAACTAACTCATTAGCTACATTGCTTGCAAGGCTTATAGTGATGTGCATTACCGAGGGGCCAGAGATACCTCTCCGATAATCGGAGGACAAAACCTAATCTCAAATACGCCAACCCAACATGTACCTTTGGAGACACCTGTAGTAATTCTTTATAATCACCCAGTTATGCCAGACGCTTGGTAGTACCCAAAGTGTTCCTCCCAGAAACGGAGTTGCATAATCTCATAGTTACAGAACATGTATAAGTCATGAAGAAAGCAATAGCAACATACTAAACGATCAAGTGCTAGGCTAACGGAATGGGTCATGTCAATCAGATCATTCTCCTAATGATGTGATCCCGTTAATCAAATGACAACTCATGTCTATGGTTAGGAAACATAACCATCTTTGATTAACGAGCTAGTCAAGTAGAGGCATACTAGTGACACTGCTTGTCTATGTATTCACACATGTATTATGTTTCCGTTAATACAATTCTAGCATGAATAATAAACATTTATCATGATATAAGGAAATAAATAATAACTTTATTATTGCCTCTAGGGCATATTTCCTTCAGTCTCCCACTTGCACTAGAGTCAATAATCTAGTTCACATCGCCATGTGATTTAACATCAATAGTTCACATCTATATGTGGTTAACACCCATAGTTCACATCGACATGTGACCAACACCCAAAGGGTTTACTAGAGTCAGAATCTAGTTCACATCGCCATGTGATTAACACCCAAAGAGTACTAAGGTGTGATCATGTTTTGCTCGTGATAGAAGCTTAGTCAACGGTCTCATTACATTCGTGAGTCGTATGTATTTTGCAAATATTCTATGTCTACAATGCTCGCACGGAGCTACTCTAGCTAATTGCTCCCACTTTCAATATGTATCCAGATTGAGACTCGAGTCATCTAGATTAGTGTTAAAACTTGCATCGACGTAACCCTTACTTATTTAACCTTTTTCACTTCCATAATCGAGAAACATATCCTTATTCTACTAAGGATAATTTTGACCGCTGTCCATTGATCTACTCCTAGATCACTATTGCACTCCTTGCAAGCTTAGTGGTAGGGTATGCAATAGATCTGGTACACAAGATGACATACTTTATAGAACCTATGGCTGATGCATAGGGAATGACTTTCATTCTCTTTCTATCTTCTCGCCGTGGTCGGGTTTTGAGTCTTACTCAATCTCACACCTTGTAACACAGTGCAAGAACTCTTTCTTTGACTGTTCCATTTTGAACTACTTCAAAATCTTGTCAAGGTATGTATTCATTGAAAAACTTATCAAGCGCCTTGATCTATCTCTATAGATCTTGATGCTCAATATGTAAGCAGCTTCACCGAGGTCTTTCTTTGAAAAACTCCTTTCAAACACTCCTTTATGCTTTTCGAATAATTCTACATTATTTCCGATCAACAATATGTCATTCACATATACTTATCGTAAATGTTGTAGTGCTCCCACTCACTTTCTTGTAAATACAAAGCTTCCAAAAGTCTCAGATAAAACCATATGCTTTGATCACACTATCAAAGCGCTTATTCCAACTCCGAGATGCTTGCACCAGTCCATAGATGGATCGCTGAGCTTGCACATTTTGTTAGCTCCTTTAGGATTGACAAAATCTTCGGTTGCATCATATACAACTCTTCTTTAATAAATCCATTAAAGAATGTAGTTTTGACATCCATTTGCCAGATTTCATAAAATGTGGCAATTGCTAACATGATTCGGACAGATTTAAGCATCGCTACAATTGAGAAAATCTCATTGTAGTCAACACCTTGAACTTGTCGAAAACCTTTCGACAAGTCGAGCTTTGTAGATAGTAATACTACTATCAGCATCTGTCTTCCTCTTGAAGATCCATTTATATAATATGGCTTGCCGATCATCGGCAACTCCATCAAAGTCCACACTTTGTTCTCATATATGGATCCCATCTCAGATTTCATGGTCTCAAACCATTTCGCGGAATCGGCTCATCATCGCTTCTCATAGTTCAGAGGTTCATCATGGTCTAGTAACATGACTTCTAGAATAGGATTACCGTACCACTCAAAAGCGGATCTTACTCGAAGACCTACGAGGTTTGGTAGCAACTTGATCTGAAGTTTCATGATCATCATCATTAACTTCCTCACTAATTGGTGTAGGAATCACCGAACTGATTCCGTGATGAACTACTTTCCAATAAGGAGAAGGTACAATTACCTCATCAAGTTCTACTTTCCTCCCACTCACTTCTTTCGAGAGAAACTTTTCTAGAAAGGATCCATCTTAGCAACAAATATCTTGCTTCGGATCTGTGATAGAAGGTGTACCCAATAGTTACCTTTGGGTATTCTATGAAGACGATTCGATTTGGGTTCGAGCTTATCAGTGAAAACTTTTTCACATAAGCATCACAACTCCAAACTTTAAGAAACGACAGCTTAGGTTTATCGCTAAACCATAGTTCATACGGTGTCATCTCAACGGATTTAGATGGTGCCCTATTAAACGTGAATGCAGCTGTCTCTAATGCATAACCCAAAACGATAGTGGTAAATCGGTAAGATACATCATAGATCGCACCATATCAAAATAAAGTACGGTTACGACGTTCGACACACCATAACGTTGTGGTGTTCCGTGGCGGAGCTGTGAAACTATTCCACATTGTTTTCATTGAAGACCAAACTCAGAACTCAAATATTCATCTCCACGATCAGATCGCAGAAACTTTATTTTCTTGTTATGATGATTTTCCACTTCACTCTGAAATTCTTTGAACCTTTCAACTATTTCAGACTTATGTTTCATCAAGTAGATATACCCATATCTACTCAAATCATCTTGTGAAGGTCGAAAAATAACGATACTTGCCACGAGCATCAACACTCATTGGATCGCATACATCGGTATATATATGTGTTATTTCCAACAAGTCAAGAGCTTGTTCCATTGTTCCGAGAACGGAGTTTTAGTCATCTTGCCCAAAAGGCACGGTTCGCAAGCATCAAATGATTCATAACCAAGTGATTCCAAAATCCATCCTTATGGAGTTTCTTCATGCGCTTTATACCGATATGACTCCAAACGGCAAGGCCACAAATAAGTTGCACTATCATTATTAACTTTGCATCTTTTGGCATCAATATTATGAATATGCGATCACTACGATCGAGATCCAATAAACTATTTTCATTGGGTGTATGACCATCAAGGTTTTATTCATTTAAACAGTAACAACAATTATTCTTTGACTTTAAATGAATAACCGCTTTGCAATAAACATGATCAAATCATATTCATGCTCAACGCAAACACCAAATAACATTTATTTAGGTTTAACACTAATCCCGAAAGTATAGGGAGTGCGATGATGATCATATCAATCTTGGAACTACTTCCAACACTCATCGTCACTTCCCCTTCAACTAGTTTCGCTCATTCTCAACTCCTGCTTCGAAGTTACTACTCTTAGCAACTGAACCAGATCAAATACTAAGGGGTTGCTATGAACACTAGTAAAATACACATCAATAATCAGATATCAAATATATCTTGTTCACTTTGCCATCCTTCTTATCCGCCAAATACTTGGGGTAGTTCCGCCCAAAGGACCAGTTCCATTGCAGCAAAGCACTTAGTCTCGTGCTTAGGTCCAGACTTGGGCTTCTTCACCGAGCAGCAACTTGCTTGCCGCTCTTCTTGAAGTTCCCTTCTTCCTTTGCCCTTTTCCTTGAGACTAGTGGTCTTGTCAATCATCAACACTTGATGCTCTTTCTTGATTTCTATCTTCGCTCATTTCAACATCACGAAGAGCTCGGGAATCGCTTTCCATCCCTTGCATATTATAGTTCATCACGGTTCTAGTAACTTAGTGATGGTGACTAGAGAATTCTGTCAATCACTATCTTATCTCGAAGATTAACTCCCACTTGATTCAAGCGATTGAAGCACCTGCATAATCTGAGCACATGCTCACTAGTTGAGCGATTCTCCATCTTTTAGCTATAGAACTTGTTGCGACTTCATATCTCTCAACTCGGTATTTGCTTGAAATATTAACTTCAACTCCTGAACATCTCATATGGTCCATGACGCTCAAAACGCCTTTGAAGTCCCGATTCTAAGCCGCTTAAGCATGGTGCACTAAACTATCAAGTAGTCATCATATTGAGCTAGCCAAACGCTCATAACGCCTCGATCCGCTCCTGCAATAGGTCCTGTCACCTAGCGTGCATCAAGGACATAATTCTTCAGGCAGCAATGAGGATAAACCTCAGATCACGGATCCAATCCGCAATATTGCTACTAACATTTTTCAATACAATTTTCTAGGAACACATATAAAAACATAGGGAAGCAACAACGCGAGCTATTGATCTACAAATATAATCTGCAAAATACTAACAGACTAAGTTCATGATAAATTAAAGTTCAATTAATCATATTATTTAAGAACTCCCACTTAGATGACATCTCTCTAGTCATCTAAGTGATCACGTGATCCAAATCAACTAAACCATAACCGATCATCACGTGAGATGGAGTAGTTTTCAATGGTGAACATCTTATGTTGATCATATCTACTATATGATTCACGCCGACCTTTCGGTCTCCGTGTTCCGAGGCCATATCTCGCATATGCTAGGCTCGCCAAGTATAACCTGAGTATTCTCAAGGTGTAAACTGGCTTGCACCCGCTGTAGATGGACGAGAGCTTATCACACCCGATCATCACGTGGTGTCTCGCACGAATTTAACTTTGGCAACGGTGCATACTGTGGAGAACACTTCTTGATAATTTTAGTGAGAGATCATCTTATAATGCTACCACAATCAAAGCAAGATAAGATGCATAAAGGATAAACATCACATGCAATCAATATAAGTGATATGATATGGTCATCATCATCTTGTGCTTGTGATTCCATCTCCAAGCGCCGCCATGATCACCATCGCCACCGGCCGCGACACCTTGATCTCCATCGTAGCATCGTTGTCGCCTCGCCATCTATTGCTTCTACGACTATCGCTACCGCTTAGTGATAAAGTAAAGCAATTACATGTATGCTTGCATTTCATACAATAAAGCGACAACCATATGGCTCCAGCCATTGTCGATAACTTCGTTACAAAACATGATCATCTCATACAATAAAATATAGCATCACGCCTCGACCATATCACATCACAACATGCCCTGCAAAACAAGTTAGACGCCCTCTACTTTGTTGTTGCAAGTTTTACGTGGCTGCTACGGGCTTTAAGCAAGAACCAATCTCACCCACGCATCAAAACCACAACGATATTTCACAAATAGACTCCGCTTTTAACCTTCTCAAGGACCGGGCGAGCCACACTCGGTTCAACTAAAGTGAGAGAGACAGACACCCGCCAGCCACCTTTAAGCACGAAAGCTCAGAACGGTGAAACCAGTCTCCTCAGAAGCACACGCTGAAATGTCGGTCCGGCCGCTTCATCTCACAATACCGCTGAACCAAAGTATGACATGCTGGTAGGCGTATGACTTGTATCGCCCACAACTCACTTGTGTTCTACTCGCAAAACATCAAACCATAAAACCTAGGCTCGATGCCACGTTGGGGAACGAGTAATTTCAAAAATTTCCTACGCACACGCAAGATCATGGTGATGGCATAGCAACGAGGGGAGAGTGTGTCCACGCACTGTGAGACCGAAAGCGAAGCGCTATAACAACGCGGTTGATGTAGTCGACGCCTTCACGATCCGACCGATCCAAGCACCGAACGACGGCACCTCCGAGTTCTGCACACGCTCAGCTCGATGACGATCCCCTGACTCCGATCCAGCAAAGTGTCGGGATGAGTTCCACAAGACGACGAAGGCAGGACGATGATGATGCTCCACCGACGCAGGGCTTCGCCTAAGCTCCGCGACGATATGATTCTCCGCGCAGGCTTTCGCCTAAGCCCGCGACGATATGACCGGGTGGAATATGGTGGAGGGGGCACCGACACGGCTAAGGAACGATCCAGAGATCAACTTGTGTGTTCTGGGGTGCCCCCTGCCCCGAGATATAAAGGAGCAAGGAGGAGGGGGCCGCCAAGGAGAGAGGCGCCGCTTAGGGGTGTCCTACTCCCACCGGAGTAGGATTCCCTTTCCTAGTCCAACTAGGAGTCCTTCCAAGTAGTAGGAGTAGGAGACTAGGAAGGGAAAAGAGAAGGAAGGAAGGAGGGGTCCGCCTCCCCCCAGTCCACCCGGACTAGGCCATGGGGGCGCGCGCCTGCCCTAGGCAGCCCTCTCTCTTCCCTTCCCGCAGGCCCAATAAGGCCCAATACTTCCCCGGCGAATTCCTGTAACTCTCCCAGATCTCAAAAATACCCGAATCATTCGAACCTTCCGAACTCCGAATATAGTCGTCCAATATATCGATCTTTACGCCTCGACCATTTCGAGACTCTCGTCATGTCCCCGATCTCATCCGGGACTCAACTCCTTCGTACATCAAAACTCATAAACTCATAATATAACCGCATCGAAACCTTGTTGCGGGACTTACGGGTTCGAGAACTATGTAGACATGACCTAGAACTATTCTTGGTCAATAACCAATAGCGGAACCTGGATGCCCATATTGGTCTTTACATATTCTACGAAGATCTTTATCGGTCAAACCGCATAACAACATACGTTGTTCCCTTTGTCATCGGTATGTTATTTACCCGAGATTCGATCGTCGGTATCCAATACCTAGTTCAATCTCGCTACCGTAAGTCTCTTTACTGCTCCGTAATGCATCATTCCGTAACTAACTCATTAGCTACATTGCTTGCAAGGCTTATAGTGATGTGCATTACCGAGAGGGCTCAGAGATACCTCTCCGACAATCGGAGGACAAAACCTAATCTCAAATACGCCAACCCAACATGTACCTTTGGAGACACCGTAGTACTCCTTTATAATCACCCGCTACGCCAGACGCTTGGTAGTACCCAAAGTGTTCCTCCGTAAACGGAGTTGCATAATCTCATAGTTACAGGAACATTTATAAGTCATGAAGAAAGCAATAGCAACATACTAAACGATCAAGTGCTAGGCTAACGGAATGGGTCATGTCAATCGATCATTCTCCTAATGATGTGATCCCGCTAATCAAATGACAACTCATGTCTATGGTTAGGAAACATAACCATCTTCGATTAACGAGCTAGTCAAGTAGAGGCATACTAGTGACACTGTTTGTCTATGTATTCACACATGTATTATGTTTCCGGTTAATACAATTCTAGCATGAATAATAAACATTTATCATGATATAAGGAAATAAATAATAACTTTATTATTGCCTCTAGGGCATATTTCCTTCACCCACTGTTTCCAATTTTTCACGGGCTCTGAGTTATTAAACACTCAAAGACACCGATAACTGAACCGAGTCCGCACTACGGTTCAACAACTCTTTAGTAAGCTTCTATAAGTACGAGTTTGTACCCGACCACGCCATTCCTAGCCTGTTTGGCTATATCATTGTCATGATGATTTTAACTGTATACCGGTCCTTATCCCAGAGCACAACTTTCGACGATTGAGCTGCTTACGCCGATTTCCTTGTCTTATCGCTCCATCTTGAACAACAAACTTGATCTCGAAGTTTGTGTCAGAATCGTGGTTCCAATAACCTCTTGCTTCATCATTCCTTTGACTTGATGTCGCCACCGATTGATTACATCTGATGAAATCTCTCGACAATTGTGTCGTGATGATCATCAACATTCTCGAGCTCATCCAGATATCAATTGAATTTATGATGAGAAAACCATCCTTGCCCTCGATGAATTGTATTATCACCCACCACTTTATTGCCTTCCCACCAACACAAGCTTGTTCATGTTTGGTGTTATACCTTGAGTTCCTTGCTACCCAGCAATTGTTCTTCTTTACCTTGGAGTATTACCATCCTTTATGTCAATAATGTTCTGAGATTTGTTCCACCTCTTGAGGATTCTTGACATAGAAATACTTCTCACCATCACCATTCTTTCTTGGTCCCCGTGTTAATTCCAACAAGTGGACGGTGTTGTTTGGATTCTTTCCTTCTAGCAACCCTATTTTTTTGAAGATAATGGTCGATGGTTCATTCTTAGTCTATCGATTATTGAATCACCATTCTGACATTGGTCGTGCAACCCAACCCATATTTCAAGCACCTTTCAACCAATGTTTAATTGTGTATGTTTCCTAGCATACTTCCTTATATCATTTGATCCGACAAATGTTATCTCCTTGTTCACTTAATTGTGGAAGTCCATCTTTGGGGAATCTTGGTAAATTGTCGTTGAGTCACCGTACACCTCCTTGTCCTCTCCTTGGGTTAATGATGGACTTTGTTAACGGAAATCACTTCATAGTTCATTTCCCAAGAATCTTACAATGTCATCTCACAATTTATGCTGCACCTTTTCTTCTCGTGTATCCTAAGTCCGAGGTATCCCGACACCAATCGGATCTGAATCTCGGTCGATATGATGGTTGGGACAACTTTCCAAGAGTTATGATGTTGATCCTTGATGACCCGTAGCATGATGTCATGCCTAGCACTTCCTACCGGAGGACCTATCGAATAGATTCCTTTTCAGCAGGTTATCCATTCATCCATGAGGGAATTGTAATACCGGTTCTACAAGTTATTCCTGATGGATCCTTCGTGATTCCAAAGTCTGATCTTCACCAAGGCCATGTCAATGCTATCTCAAGCATGTCTGTGATACTGATTTTCAACAAGAACATTCAAGCCCAATGCTAAATGTTTCTTGCTCAATTATCCAACACCGCTGTATGGGTAATGTCATGAAACTTCTTTCCCTTACCTAAAGGGTTTTCTACATTTTATCCGTCATGGATATCATGCTCGCTTATCCTTGGGAAGGATATACCTCTAAATATGTGTTTAAACACATTTTTCCTTTCCATTGTTCTGCATTAACCTAATGACCACATTTTCTTTCCATGGGTCTGTTTGACCTTCTTGGGATATATATAATCTAAGCAAAGGATAATCCCCTGCTTAGGTAAGCACCTCGCTGTACCACTGTAAGTAAGACCCTATTACTAAGGTTGATGACATTCTGTAACCACCGGCGGACGAGAACCTTGCCTATTGGTCCGCCTCGCTCAACGAAAGCAGAAAATGGTTCTCTTCGCCCTCGCCTCTTGGTACCTATGTTGTTGCCGACATGACCCTCGCACTTCCTCCGACATGCCTTGCTTACATGATCGCAAGATGTCACCAACCTTCTACTTTTAACCACATGGTGGGCCCATAACCCATAGCCACAGTCGAAACCGACTTCAGACACCTCTCGTTGTCGGGTTATTCCTCACGCTTGACTCAGATAATTCATGGGCCACCGCCATAGTGATCTATTCTGTATCGACGCGATATTTACTCTCGCCATCTCAACCCCCTTCTCACCCGCTTAGGGCCTATTATGGTGCTTTTCAGACTACTCTCGAGGTATTTCAAATGTTCAACTCGAGAGATAATCTTATACTAATTCATGGGTTAGCCCCTGCATTGTTTCCTTAAAAGCATTATGTCAGTAGTGAGCTGCCCTTACCTTTCGTAAGTACGATAGAGTTCCCAAGAAATGATGACAAGTTTATCATGATGCATCGGAATAAAGGATTGAAGACATCAACGGAAGGAACTAACTTCTTCGAGAAGATCCGTTAGAATATCGTGAATCAGACTTTCCCTCATTTCTCTTAAATCTCGACGAGATTTCTTGTAGTGGAGGAGAATTGTGACACCCGGTAATTAAGCCACAGAATCCTCATAATGATGCCACGCCACCTCTTACATCGGGATAAACTCGCTGCTTAGTTCAAACCTGTTCGAATTCAAATTCAAAATCAAGCAAACAATAAAAGTTTTCAAATATTAAAACTAAAATGTTCGGAGGAGCCGATAATGCATAGGTAATTATGGTGGTGAAACCACACTTTTATAAAATGTTTAGATACTCTAAAATGAATAAAACAGTAGCATATACAATTATTTAAGTGCTATAAAATTAATAAACATTTTCAAAACTAATTTGTTATAAGTAATAAACTATTGTGGCAGTGGTATAATTTGTAAAATCTATTTAGGTGCCACTTAGTAAATTGCTAAAACTAAAATAAAATAGAAAAGTAAAAAGGTAAAATAAATAAAAAGGTAAAGACAAAAGAAAAGAAGAGAGAGACCCTCTCACCGGGCCAAGTGGCTCACCTGGCCTCCATGACCGAACGGGCCGCCCATACCCCTGCTCTCTCGCCTATAGGCCACGCCCACCAAACCCTAACCTACCCACGAACCCCCACTCTCCCTCGCCTCCCTATGTTCGCTTCCTCTCCCCGATCTGATCGATCGGGAGGCCACCGACGCCACCACCACTGGGCCTCCCGACGCTACCACCTGCTGCGCTCGCCACTCACCGTGGCGCCACCATCCTCTTCGCACGCCGGACGCCTCCATCCTCCTCCTGCTCTCGATCCGGAGGGCCTCGCTCACCACTCGCCGACGAACGCCACCACCGAGCTCTCCCCGCCGCCTGCTTCCTCACAGACGCCGTCCCCTGGGTGATCCACCCCGAGCCCCGCTGCTCAGCCCTTATCCTCACATGCTGCCGTCATTGTGGCCAGACGCTGACGCTGTCAAGGCCGGTTGCGGCGCGCAAGACGCGCCTTCAAGGCCATCTGGGGTTTTGCGCCTGCGGGCCGCGCCCCTTCCCCTGCCCCTCGCTGGTTGCCGCAACTCCGGGCCGAGGGTTGCGGCTGCCCCGCGCCTGGCCTCGCTTTCGCCCACACGCCTGTTCTCTCCTCCGCCTCGCCGCACCTCCTCCGCCTGCCAAGGCTCGAGCAAGACTCAGCCATGGCCGGAGCCGGCACGCCGTCCTGCTCACCGGCGCCCTCCGCCTGGCCGGGCCTCCGCCTCGGCCACTGGGCCAACTGTTCGCCTCCAGACGCCTGCCGCCCTATTCGGTTCCGCCTACCGATTCGCTCAAGACGCTGATCCGCCAGCCCCGGGCCAATGGCAAGTGGGTCCCACCCAAAACGATTGTTTTAAAAAAGAATCAATTAATTAAAACTAATAAAGAGTTAAATAAATAATAATTAAAATCATTATTTTGTTAGTTAAATAATTAACTTAATTATTATCGCTAATTAACTCCGCTAATTACCTAATTAGTCAATTAGTCAAGACTAACAGACATCGACATGTGGGTCCCTTCCTAGTTGACCAAATAACTAGTCAACAGTTGACCTGGTCAACGGGTCCACTGTCACCTCTGTGGTCTTTCATCAGTGCACTCGCTGGGTGCACATAGCAATTTCACCTTTTAATTCGAATTAATAATAATTTCGAATATTGTTTAAACTTTAATAAATCATATCTTTTAATCCAGAATTCGATGAAAATAATTTCAACATGAAAGTTGCTCGTAACGACGAGACGAATCCGATACGCAATTGCTCGTCTCGCCGCACACCCCTAACCCATCGAACCTGCAAACTTTCCTCTCCGTTCATCTCGTCTGACAGACGTCCCAACTGTGAGAACTTCCCTGATGTTTCCCTTAATCATTACCCTCATACCACGTTAGGGCACGCTTAGCGCCATGCTAGAACACGCCTAGCTCGCTCTGTTGTCCCGTTATGCACTTGCTCGCTATGTATTTACTGCTTTCTTCCCTCTTCTCTCCCAGAGACCCCGAGACCGATGTCGATGTCCCCTCGGATCGATTACGCCACCGATTTATTCCTCTCTCTTGCCGTGAGCAACCAGGCAAGCCCCCTTGATCACCAGATATCGCTTACTTTTCTCTATATACCGCTTGCACTAGAGTAGTGTAGCATGTTACTGCTTTCGTGATACTCCTATACCGCCGCATAGCCCGTCCTTGTTACTTCATAGTTACTTTACCTGCAATCCTATATGCTTAGTATAGGTTGCTAGTACTTTCATCCGTGGCCCTACATCCTTGTCCGTCTTCGCCGTTATATTATCGGGCCGTGATCACCGGGAGGTGATCACGGTATATACCATATACTTTACACTATTACATTACCTGTGGTATCGTCGAGATGGGGGCTGAAAGGACAGTGGTTCCATCCTTGAGAGGTGGGCCTAGGTTCCCGACGCCCCTCGATCGTTACTTTGTGGCGGAGCGGCAGGCAGGTTGAGACCGCTTAGGAGAGAGGTGGGCCTGGTTCGCTCGGCGACGCGTTACTTAACACGCTTAACGAGGTCTTGGTATTTGATCCGGGTTGGCTACGAAGCTTATACGCACTAACCATCTACGCTGGAGTAGTTATGGGTATCCCGCCGTGGTATCACCGGCATTTCAGACGTCACGACGGAGCGGCGCTACCGGATTGGACCGAACGCCTGATGGGCTAGGTTCTGCTTCGCCACAGACGCGAACGTGCAAGTGTGCTCAGTATGGCGGGCCTGCACTTCGCTTAGGTTTAGACCGCGGTTGGCCTCTCACAGTGCCTAGGTGGGCTGCGACGTGTTGATCTTCCGCGGCCGCATGACCCAGAAAGTGTGTCCGCCAAATGGGACTGCTGCGGCTGGGTAAGATGGTGCACCGCAGGAAGTTAAACTATTCGGATAGCCGTGATCTTCTGCATTGTGACGACTTGGAGTTGTACCTTGAGCTTATGACAACTAGAACCGGATACTTGATAAAACACACCTTCCAAGTGCCGATATAACCGTGGTCGCCTCGCCAGTGGTTATGAGCAGGGATTGCCGGTAGGATTATTGCTATATGATGTTACTTGAGGACTTCAGGTTGTCCTCTTCTCACTGCTGTAAGACAGTGTCCGTGGTTTAGTCTTCGCTAAGACTAGCTATCCCCTCTTATTCTCGCATTCTCAGCTCACCCATCGATATGGCCCTTTACACATATATCCATGCATATGTAGTGTAGCTTCTTGCTTAAGTAGTACTTTGATGAGTACTCACGGTTGCCTTGTTCCCTTTTCCCTATCTCTACTCGATTGCTGCAACCAGACGATGGAGCCCAGAGGCAGACGCCACCGCCGATGACGACTACTACTCGAGGTGCCTACTACTACGCAGCTCACCGACGATTTACTTACTGTGAGTAACCTAGGAGGATCCTGCAGAGGCCTGCCCTCTTCGATCCAGATCCCAGCTTTGTGCTAGCCATCTTATGGCACCTTGTTTAACTTATGTCTCAGATCAGATATTGTTGCTTCCGCTGACTCGCCTATGATCGAAAGCACTTGTATTCGAGCCCTCAAGGCCCCGGCTTGTATTATGATGCTTGTATGACTTATTTTATTTGTAGAGTTGTGTTGTGATATCTTCCCGTGAGTCCCTGATCTTGATCGTACACATTTGCGTGCATGATTAGTGTACGATTGAATCCGGGGCGTCACATATGGGTGACCTTATTGCACGGTTCAGAGAGCACTTGTGTATGTGATGCAAGTGAACGTGTACGAAAAATCTGTCGTAAAGTTTCGTTGTTTTTTCCGTCGTAGACCCTATCTATGTTTCTACGATGGCCCAAGAACACGCTCATTCTTCAGCCGTAGAGAGACTTTTGAATTGTGAGGTACCATTACGAGCTCAATATATAAGAGTGTTATTCTATGAAATAACTCGAATTTCAAATCATTCACTTGCTTCAACTACTCATGCTATGGATGTGGGAGCATCAACTCTGCCTTTGGGCTTTTGAGGAGCGGGAGAAATTGTTGGAATTCTATGAAAGAGTCCCGAGCCGTGATGCATGCCAGTTTCATACGACCTTGTGGAGTGGCACAAGATCTGCCTCTTGGCTTATGTCGAGATATTGATTCCTCCACACAACAATTTGCTTCTCATATCGATGAATTAGAAGAGATGTCAACTGCAACCATATCCGAAACAACGATTAGTGGATATTGGTACCGCCACGCACATCAAGCAAAGGATTGGGGATTCAGGTGTAATGTTAAGAGGTCGTATGACATGAAGACATTGATAGCAATATGGGGAAGTTCCCATCAGAAACAATGGTTCTACCCGACCCTACAAAAGCATGCATATGTTGTCATGAAGATTTTGTGTGAAGCCTTGAGATGACGCATCGGGCTAGGTGAGCCGAGGGGACAGCGTAAGTGAGCGAATGTGTAAGCCCACCAAAGATTCCTACTCTAGGCAGGGCGGGCCATCAACCTTCGAATGGTGTTATCCCACGGACCGTGAACGGATTCGCCAGCCTCGGGCACGCCGGAACCGCATGAGTTCACCGGGTGGAGCATGGTCCGCCAAAATCGCATAGGTTAGGTGCTATTGATGGAACATGGTAAGCCCATCTTTCTCCATATGAAAGTGTTATGGGCACATAGAGATGTGGGTAGAGGAAGTCTCAAAAGCGAAGGTCGAGCTGTAGGTCACGTGACTCGCACCAAAAGGTGGCTGACGGGCTTTCCCGGATCAAAGCAGATCAGCTCGCCAAATTGCCGATCGAATCGGCGCCTCGAACGCCGAATGAAAGTGGTCTTTCTACAACCCTATTTATATGATTTTAGGGCCCTTTCCACCTATCCTCCCTTATGTTTAGGAGCGGATCTGCCAAGAACGACTGTGGTGGTACTGGAAGGCACGGACTCAAGAAGCGCCCCGCACCCTCCGAGAAAGAAACTCCTCAACCATCACAAGATAAAGAAGTATGACGCCTGTGGTTCCGACTCTATTGGTCATAGTTCCTTGCTGTTGCGGTCGGTGCTCGCTTATGCTGCTGCAGAACCACCAGATCATAAGGAAAGATGCCTCTCGGCATCTCGAGAATGATTCGAGCCAGATGAAGGGGAACTCCCACGCACAGCTTTGTTTTGGGGGAAGGAGTCCGATAGGGTCCCCCAACCGACTTGGCCCGCCTAAGTGAAAGTGCAAAAGTGAAGTGGTGGGCCTACCCATCCCAACCTCGGGTATGCTGATTCGCCAAGAGCAGCACTTCACGATGTTCATGACCAATCGATCTTGCCGCATCAAAGAGGGGTACTAGAGGAGATCGCTATGATCATTATCAGATCCGTATT
Source organism: Aegilops longissima (assembly GCA_021605205.1). Taxonomy (NCBI): domain Eukaryota; kingdom Viridiplantae; phylum Streptophyta; class Magnoliopsida; order Poales; family Poaceae; genus Aegilops; species Aegilops longissima. The sequence continues at coordinate 8,791 of JAHIAM010007417.1, read as the reverse complement.
GAAGAGATGCGACAGTGTTCTGATCATTGTGCAATGTCCTAATCAAATGCCTAGTGGCATGATCAAAGCCGATGATCGTAAGCTATGTCCTCCATCATGATCTTGAATGAAACTATCCATGGAATCGCAGCGCCGTGAAACGAGATCATCGCCGTTTTAACCGAGACTCGTTAAGCTCCATCTCGAACCGCCGGGCTTAGGAGTAAAGCATCCCGAGGTTGGCGATCTCACATGGAGAAGCATTGGGAACACCAACATCTTTCTTGGGAGCAGTTTTTTCCCCGCCCCTTGCTTCTGATAGCGCTTTCGCTTCGGTTCTTCTGAGGAATCAACTGACTTCTCCATTCTTCATTGATCCGGGGAAAGGGAACCGCCTACCGCTTAGAAGCTAGACATCAAGGTTGTGGCTTGATGAGGATAACTAAGCTGACACGCCGGAGTTGGCTGCCGGCACAACAGGGTGGTGCCTTATCACACCACAAAGCGCACGCTGCTGTAGCGCTCGTGGTGGTGCTTCAGATTCCAATGTACCGCGGCCCGTGATCGTAATGAGCTTGCGGGCGACCACCGCCGCCCCATTCTTTAGTGAGCTGAGCGCTGCCATCTTATCCACGGAAAATGCGTTAAGCTATCGCTCGGTCAAGCACTAAAATAAAAGGACCGGAAACGCGCGCATAGGAACCACGGAACCTGTGAGGGAGAAAGACGATGTACGGGATACGGATCTCGCAGAGGGCTGGACCAAAATCCAGCCGAGGGGCAGCCTTTAGAAGCAACAGGTTGGGAAACCAAGAGAAGGCTTCGCTTTTCTTATCTTCTTCCCGCACAAAAGAGGGATTAGCATTATTGACCCCATGAGAAAGCACTAACACCTTCCTCATCGGGCTCACAAGACTGGGAAAAGGCTTCCATGACAGAAACCGCTACTAGTTAGGAAGTGAACATAAGGTATCAAGAGGTCCTCACACCAAAAAGTGCAATGCAATTGCCCCCTATTAGTCAAGTAATTCTCTTCCTATTTAGTTTAGGGGTTACAGAAATGGCTTGATGAACCCTTCCGCTCACCACGACCGCCCCATTCACTTGCAACTCAGAGAGGCTATAAGTAAACAAAGGCCCCCACTAAATTCAAAGTGACGATGGGGTTGAAAGACGACAGGTTTACCTCCGCTACCGAGAGTGCCCGCCTTTCTCATTAAGTAGGCTACTTTTTCCGAACGGCGCGGAATAAGCTGCCTCTGTATATAGATATCTTCGATGTCATTATTTTACATGTCCGCTTCAACCCCTCTTTCGCCTCCCAAAAGCAAAGTTGGCTTGACGAGCGCAGATGAGGAAGCGAGCAATAAAACCAAGAATCTCTTTATTTTCTTTCCAAATACTTTATGAAGTTATAAGCAAAGAGAAGCGCCACATCGAGAAAGTGAATGGTCATGAGGGAGTCCTGGATTAAAGGGTGTCCGGATAGCCAAACTATCATCGCTATCGGACTCGACTATGAAGATACAAGATTGAAGACTTCGCCCCGTGTCCGGATGGGACTTTCCTTGGCGTGGAAGGCAAGCTTACGATACGGATATGTAGATCTCCTACCATTGTAACCGACTTTGTGTAACCCTAACCCTATCCGTGTCTATATAAACCGGAGGGTTTTAGTCCAGAGGACTAACAACAATCATACCATAGGCTAGCTTCTAGGGTTTAGCCTCCTTGATCTCGTGGTAGATCTACTCTTGTACTACCCATATCATCAATATTAATCAAGCAGGAGTAGGGTTTTACCTCCATCGAGAGGGCCCAACCGGGTAAAAACATCGTGTCCCTTGTCTCCGTTACCATCCGCCTAGACGCACAGTTCGGGACCCCTACCGGATATCCGCCGTTTTGACACCTACATTGGTGCTTTCATTGAGAGTTCCTCTGTCGCCATCCTTAGGCCCGATGGCTCCTTCGATCATCAATAACGACGCAGTCCGTGGTGAGACTTTTCTCCCGGACAGATCTTCGTAGATTTGGCTGCTTTGCATCAAGGGCCAATTCACTTAGCCATCCGAGCAGATCGAAGCTACGCCCGGCCGCCAGTCAGATTTGGAGTTTGAACTACACGGCCGACATCCGCGGAGACTTTATCTTCGACGGATTCGAGCCGCAGCTAAGCGCCGCAGAACCGTCCCGATGGGCACGATCTAGCTCGCCACAACAAGGCTCCTGAGGTCGCGACAGTTGTCCGCCCGACCCTTAGTTCGAGCCGACTTCCGATCGAGGACGAGTGGTTGACACCGCCGGGGCTACGATCTCAATGGCGATTGAGCCAACTCCATCCTCGTCTCTTTGCGAAGACCGCGACTCCAAGGTGCCGACTCCTCTCTCGACTCGAACCTCCTCGCCTCGCTAATCGAATCCGACATGCCGTCATGGAGTTCATCATCATGACATCTTTCAAAGACTCGCCTTTGGCGACATCCTGAATTCACTAAAGTCCTCTTTATCGAGAGCCCCGCCGGACTACGGTCAGAAGGTTGGGATGCGGACGATGAAGAAATTCGACGCCCACCCACCACCCACTTTGTAGCCACTGCCGATGATTTAACCGACATGCTCGACTTCGACCAAGAAATCGACGGTATGGAGGACGATGGTGGAGACGACCAAGAACCAGCGCCTGTGGCAATCGAAGGCCACCTCACATACGACATATACATGATGGACATCCCAAAGATGGGAACAGCGATGGAACAACGGAGGATGACCCTCCAAGAAACAGCCCAAGCGCCAAGGCCAAGGGCGCCGCCTAAATCCCGCCACAAAGAAAAATGGTGATTCCGCACGGGAGATAATAACACCCTGGACAAAGGTCAAGACAACCCTCCAAAGCAGGATTCAAAGATGAGGAGGGAGAAGCCAGCCTCATGATAGAGCGCAGACAGGAGGTGGAGGACGATAATTATATGCCTCCTCCAAGATGAGGCAAGCCTCGACGACTTAAGAATTTGTCGTGCTCGAGAATCCCGCCGAAAGGTGAGCTGCCAAACACAGTGCTTATGGCCACGGCAAGCAGCCTCAAGAAAGCAAAGCAGCAGCTTAGAGCTGACCAAGACCTCGCTAATGACAGATGGATCGAAGTCCTGCACCAAGAGTATGAACTCAAACGGCCTCCAAGAGATACCTGAAATGCAGGCTACCCCAATTAGAGGAAGCAGCACCCAAACCTACATCACCAGCAAGATGATGCGGCCGACCGCCACCCCTGGTCGCGACAGAGAGGCCTCTAGACCTCCATTCAAGCCGCACCGCCCGCCGAAAAGTACCAAGGCACGGGAAACGCGCCAGACTGCGAGACATATTGGAGGACAAGGCAAGGCAAACAAGATCGATCTACGGATCGCGGGCGCCCCACGACGGTGATGATAACCGCCATGCCGGATACAACAATTCCGCCGGCTGAACACAGAGACAAAGCTCATTTGAGCTGCGCCGTGATATAGCTCAATACAGAGGCGCCAGACACCCACTATGCTTCATGCATCAAGTAATGGATCATCAAACTCCGAGGGTTTTAAACCCAGAACATCGAATCATACGATGGCACAACAGATCCTGCGGGTTTGGATCGAGGACTACCTCCATATCCACATGGCCCGCGCGATGATCTACACGCCATCAAATACCTCCCACTCAAGCTCAAAGGACCAGCTCAACATTGGCTTAACAGCTTGCCGCCAGAATCAATTGGTTGTTGGGAGGACCGGAAGCCGCATTCCTTGATAACTTCCAGGCACATACGTAGCGACCACCGACGCCGATGACCTCATCCACATAATTCAGCAGCCAAGAATCGCCGATAATTCTCGACACGGTTCCTAACCAAGAAAAATCAAATTGTTGATTGTCCGGATGCAGAGGCCCTGCGCCTTCAAACATAACATCCGCGGACGAGTGGCTTGCCCGCACCTAGGACAGGAAAAGCCAAATCCATGGCAGCCCTCAAACGCCATGACCCGCTTTTATGCGGAGAGGACAGCCGGCTAGCTCAGAGCAACAAGTTGACCAAAACCCCGTAGTTCGGATACCAAGGACAGCAATGGCAGGTCGCGCCGCAATAAGCACAAGCGCCGCGACACGGCGATAATTATGAAGATACGGAGTCAATGCCGGATTCAGAGGCTCTAAACCCGTCAGCGGAAAAACCGCTCAAAAGAAATATTCAGGGCCCGCCCAATCTGGACCAATACTCGACGCCATGCCAAATACATGGCACCTCAAAAACCAGCCAACTACACCAACAGGATTGTTGGGTCTTCAAACAGCAGCAAGTTAAATACCAACTCAATGACAAGGGGCTGCATAGCGATGACGAGGAGGAGCCCCCGCCAAACAATAGAGGATGTATGGGCTTCCCCAAAAGTGCGGACGGTGAACATGATATACGCAACCCACATACCCAAAAGGGAGCGGAAGCGTGAACTAAGGGACGATATGCGGGAGCCAGCCGCCTAAGTTCAACCCATGGTCCTCCTGCCCGATCACATTTGATCAAGGGACCACCCCACTAGCATCCGCCATGGCGGATTCGCCGCATTGGTTCTTGACCCAATCATCGACGGATTTCACCTCACTAGAGTCCCGATGGACGGCGCTAGCAGCCTGAACCTGCTTTATTAGGATACAAGCAAAATGGGCATAGACCCTCAAGGATTAAACCCACAAAGACGACCTTTAAAGCGCCATACCGGTGTAGAGGCCAATTGTACAGTGCTCGCCACACTCGGTGGTCTTCGATCCCTGATAACTTCCGGGCTTAAGAGTTAATCTTCGACATAGTCTTGTTCCACAGCCGCATCACGCGATCGCTTGGACGAACCGCATTTGTAAAGTTCAATGCGGTGCCACACTACGATACCTCAAGCTCAAGATGCCAAGCCTCGAGGAGTAATCACGGTCAATGGAAACATCAACACTATCTCCGAACGGAGGAGCACACGGCGCCCTCGTGGGGAGGTGCAAAGCAGCTCGACAGCAATTCTCGAGTCCGCCATTAAACGACCGCCACCGCTGCGCTACCGAGTAACCTACAACAAGACCGCCTCGCACGATCCGAGCATCGCCAGAGTAATCCGCCCCAACCCCAGCCCTCGCGAACTGGCGGGCCAAGATTACGCGTACATAACTACGCCTGAGATACCATGGGCATAAGGAGGGCACGACCACGACGCCTGCACGCGCTCAACCGCACTGTGGGCCCCCATTGTGTCATTCTTTTCTTTTCTTCTTTTTCTTACTTTCAGACTCCGCTTTCCGAAGTCCCGTCCGCACTAGAATTGCCGAACTCACGACGCAACAGCCAGGGAAGCGTAAAGTTACGCCGAATGTCCGTGTGGTCTCTACTACGAGAATTATACCTGTTTTACATACCATCCCAAGCAGCTCACCCTCGAGGGGGACATGTTAAATAGTCCCATCCCTTGCTTATCGTGACTATTTGTATCGCTCGCTTCCATTGCAGCACTTTTTGAATAAACAATACATAGCTTTTGCTTATTATTGCACCCCTTTCTTTATCTATATATATGTTCATTTCATGACATGTTGCACTCAGACACTTTGGTACGGCTAATACACCAGGGGCTTAAGTACCCAAAAGTATGGTGTGATAAGTCCTAACACTTTCACAAGTGCGGCACCTTAACTTATAGCATTATATGCATCGGTTCAATCATGTCTTGGGTCAATAGTTGGGTTTGCCTGCCCCATGTTTTGGTACCTTATGTTCCGTTATATCGCTAAGGTAGCGCTGGAGAACCATCGCGATTATGCCTCGTTGAGCTGGGTTGAGCACCTCAGTGGAGAAAGCTAAACTGACCGTCATGATAGGGCGAGAGCCGGTCGCTGTTCGAGAGGTTTTTGGGTCCCTAAAGACTTATGCCGCTTAGAGCGAGGAGTCGGCATTGTCCGCCAAGGCGTGATAGAGCCCCAACTCGGTCTTCCGAATACTAGGGGCTTCACCAAATTTAAAACTATAGAATTCTATGGCTAAGGAGAGTGTTCAAGCACTATAAGTCCGTTGCCTTGTTCGCTATGCTGAGCACCTCCCTCAAGGACCCAAGAATGGGAAAAAGAGCGCCAAGTTTATCCCAACACCCCAAAGACTGTGGCATGGGGGCTGAAGCCAACGACTTGCCATCTCTCAAATTTGATAAACGGCCACATGTAAGGTAATATTTTAAATTAACAAGTGTTGCTTAGCGATATGAACAAGTTTTCAGCAGACAGATAACAAATGCGAGTCTATTCAAAAATTACATCTTTGGAGCACTCATCCGCTTATACGGCGGGCACCTTCAGACGCCTCATAGTACATTTCTGGCTTATGATGCTCCTTGCCCTTCGGTGGCTCTGTCTGTCACAAGCTTCTCAAGATCCAGCTTGCCCCAAAGGCACTTTAGCATGGGCAAGGCCCGACGGCACCTTCAATGCAGACGGAGCGCTTGATGACTTCAATCCATGGACAAAGGCCCACCAGCCGCACTAGCCCAAGTAGCTCCTGTGCATGGCTTCCAATGGCCACACCAACTATGAGGCCCTTCATGGTCTGTTCGGCGACCTTAGGAGCTCGACCAGCTGCTTCACCGGTCGCTTAGGGGCACTGATGTTCGGCCTCAAAGATATCGAGACCGTAACACCTTCTCCGTCGAGCCCTCCTTGGCGCTGTAGAACGCGCAAAGATCGTATACACTACGGGGTAGATCCGCGAATGCTCCCGGAGAGCTCCGGATTCGGTAAGTAATAGGTAATTCACTTTCACATGCTTGCTTTGTATAAAGAATGCCTTACCCGCCGCTATCTTCTTTAATGATTCAATTTCTTGAGGGCTTTTTGCGCTCGCCTTAGCGGCTTTGGCACTATCAAGAGCCGAGGCGAGCTCGGACTCTCGAAGTTCGAGTCACGCCCAAACTCTCATGTTTTTCCACGAGAGTCCTGGAGCACTTGCCGCACCTCCGCCACCCGCCTCCTCCTCGCTTCTCCCGCCGGTACGCCTCAAGGCCGCTTTGCTTTTGGCTGCGGACACCGCTTCTTCGTGGTCGCCACCTCGCTCGTGGGCCCCTACAATACCCATGTTAATCCTGCTATTTTGCAACCAAATCCTTTCTATAAGGAATTACTTTAATAAGGTATTACTTACCTTCCTTGTCCTCAAGCTGCTTCTTGGCAAGGCCGAGCCTGCTCGACCGCCGAGGCTCGCTCAATGCATCGACTCCAAGCCAAGGCGGCAGAGGTCACAGCCAGCAGACTCTGATTCCCATATTGACATACTTATGTTAGACTCTCATGATATCTTTTAGATCCTTAGTCCGCTTTTCTTTCAACACCGAACTAAGCATCAGGCTACTGCCTATGCGGTAATATTTTTACATATTCTAAACTTACCTTCAAGCCTGTTAGAAGGCTGGCATAAGCTTCAATCAGCCCGCCTTGGCGGATCGAACTTTCTCGACCACCACACTCATAATAAAGGCAAAGGTTCTCGCCGATGGAGGCGCTCAAGTACACCTCCAAAGAAGCTATCCGTGCCTCCGGATGGATTTGAGGTCACCGGCGTCAGCCTTGCCTTCTTCACGAAGGAGCCGCTGTCGACTTCGAACCACCGGTTCTCGCAGACAGAGTCCCAAGACAGGCCGACTTAGAGCCCTCCGGGTTTCGCCTTTGCGCCAGTAGTCCGGGAGGTCGCCATGGGCGCCCAGACTACTCTACCTGGCTGGGCCCCTTTGGGACTCCACCATGGGTCATCATGCACACAAGGAGAGGAGGCGGTCGAAGTGAAGTGCTATTCACATCCGACGAACCAGGAGCCGCCGACGAACGGCGAGCTCGCCTTGGGCGGCTACATGGTCATATTCGGCGTTAGAAGACACTATGCGACAAATAAAAAGTCATGAACTATTCCGAGTCCGACACTTACGATCTCACCAGGGCTTGGCCCTTGTTGGCCACTCTTCCTCGTCTGTTGTCGGCGCAGGAGAAGTACGGAGGAAGGGTCCTTCCTTTGATTCCTCCGCCTCCCCTGGGCTTGGGGCCTTCCTTTCTTTCTCTCTCACCGGGAGAAGCTTTTTTCCTCCTCCTCTTCCTCAGAGGAGGATTCCGGCCAGAGTTGTCTGGACGATGAGTCCGACAACACCGGGCGCCGGGCGCCTCCTTCGGGTCCCCGTGGCCTCCTTCTGGCCTTCTTCTCGGGCACCACGGAGGTGCCAGAGCCAGCAGCCCTCACAAACGGGCCCCACTGGTTTTTCGGCAAGGGGCCGACAAGAATCTGTCTGACGCTTCACCACCCCTCCAAAGGTTAGGAGTTTTAGATCCCGTGATAGATTCAAACTATGAAAAAAGAGTCCATAAAGGGTAAATAACTTACTCGCTGGTTTGGCGCCGCGAGCTGAATCATGATCTTCGTATGGATGTGGGAGCCTCGGCGCCTTTTAATCGCACTCTTCCTGCATCTTCGCATATAGTGTCAAGAGCCTTTTCAGAAGTTTGGTGATGTGCCGGATCGAACTCCCACAATTTGAAGGCCCGCTGTCGGCATGGGAGGATCCGCAGATGAGCATCACCTAGATTACATTGACAAGCCCGAGATTCTTGTCCACCAGTTCCGCATGCAGGTTTGGAGTTCGGACAGCTCTTTCAATCACCCCACGCCAGCCTCGTCTCTTTCCATGACGTGAGCCGTGGGGAGCCAGATCGAATTCGGCCGCCACCATTGAGAGTCGCGCTGCTCGGTGATGTAGAACCACCCCGATTG